>JAQFVV010007568.1:0-76328 GCA_028023455.1 Epiperipatus broadwayi | reverse complement strand
ATGAATAAAGGGCAAGCAACAAAATGGGTGAGAAAGTATGGTATGCAGATGATTTAGATAAAAGCTTGCAGTATGTTTATTTATACAAAAGGTGGAATGACAGCATTAGGAGAATTGTTGAGTTTTATAGTGGCAAAAATTGTATAGGAGAATAGATGCATTAATAAAAGGAGAGAATTTGAGAGATAGAGAACTAGTATGGAGAGTAAAAAGAGTTTAAGTAATGTATAGAAGTAAAGAGAATATTGGATATTAGTTAATTTATAATAATAGCAATGAAAGCATTTACTGTTTAAGAGTCAAACAGGATCTTTAGCAACAAGGCAATATATACATAAATAGAAACCTGTGTGTGATTTAGTCTGCACGTTTTTTAAGGAAGGCATAGAAAGTATTAGGCAATAATTGAATGCAAAGGCCTGCAAGCAGAAAGGGTACAAATAATAAAGTTGTGGAAGAATAAATATAAACAAAATGATTATACAGAAAGTGGGTTATTGGTTTTTATGCTAGGTTTGGGAAAAGATAAGTGAGGTTTAGATATAAAGTCCATCGGATTGACAAAGATTATGTTGTGGTAATGGGATGGAGCAGCATAGAGAAGAATATTGGAAAAACTTAGGGTGGAGAATGGAAAGGAAAGGTATGGTGTCTATCAGATTTCTCTGGGCATAGTGGCTGAAAAATTCCTCATTCCAAAAAGGAGAAGCCATAGTGCATTGCATTGCATCACATTGCAACATCTTTTAAGGAGGCATTATGTTAAAGTTTTATTCCTACCAAATCATATATCATTACTAATAGGATACATTAATACTTCTAGGTCATGGAGAGCAGTATTTTTTAGAATCATTATTTGGAAGAGCAGAAGCAGCTTTATTGACAATTCTTTATAACATAGTTATTTACATAAACATAAATTACCCTATTATGATGACATATCTAATTTAACATCAATTATCCCAATGGATATTGATGACAACAAAACCTCATATTATTAATTAACTCAATCTCTGAAAGCTATTATCTAATAATAACAGTATTTATCTGATTATTTTATCATTAGACATCTGTTAGCTAAATGAAGATGTGTGCATTTACTTTGTTATTAACTTTTTTTTTATTAACTTTAAAGAATAGACCATAATAAAGCAGACTAAATGGAGGCAATCACAAAATCAGCATTCCACAATATGCATCCAATTCTATGCTTAAATAATAAAATATATCAAATGATTGTAAGAATGTATTACTAATATTAATATTTAAAAAAAGATGATAAATAAAATATTAAACATTACAGAACTCTTATCTTCTATCAATTCTACAAAAAAAATTAACAAAATAATTACAACTTATCTAAAGCAGTGAACATTGGATTTTAAATAACTAAAAGAACAAGCTGAATTTAAAATGATTTTAGTACAATGGATTACATACAACTATTAAGAAAATTTTTGGAAAAAATCAACAAATAAGAGTTGCCATTATGCTTCGGATTTGTAGATTATAAAAAGGCATTTGTTTCAATAAGGATTTTATAGTGATTATTGCATTGGATCATCAACATATAGCAGATATTGTCATATTCTGAAGAATATTAATCAAAATGCAACATCAATGATTATATTACATAGTGATGTTAAGAAGATTAACAATGAGAAGAGTATATAACAGGGTATCTCCACGACTACAAAACTTTTTACAGCAGTTTTACAAAAAAATATTTTGTGAATTAAAACGAAAATCTAAGAGGTTAAACATAAATGGAACTTATTTAAGTCTTATAGACTCTGCAGTTGATATGGTTATTTTTGCAAATAGTGCTTCAAGGCTTCAGGAAATATTGCAAGAGTTATCAGATGAAAGTATAATGTAGGATTTAAGATAAATGCTAAAAGTTAAATTAATGTCCAAAGTAATTTCTTAAAAGAAGTAAATAAAGATTTGTAATAATGAATTCAAACAAGTTAATAAGTAAAAATATATTGATTAGATTATTAATACAGATGGAAATACATTGGATAAAATTAATCATAGAGATATATTTGGATGAATTTAAAATAAAAAGGGAATCTTCCTATATGTTTGAAAAGGAAGATTTTTAGTAGATGTGTTTTACTATTTTTTAATTATGGATCTAAGACTTGGGCACTTAACAGAAGAGTATTGAATACTTAACAGAAGAACAATGTAGAGAATTCAGACCATTCAATGAACAAAGCAAAGCAAAACTCCATATAGTAGTGCCACCTGTGCTAAACAGAGTAATCAATGGATGCCAGAAGGCTTGTGCATAAAATCCTATCTAATGCCTACTCATCCAATATCCCCAGACTAGTTTATGGCTTGTGGCCTTCATCAGTGAGGATATTGATGAGTAGACATTAGATAGGGATTTTATGCACAAGTCTTCTGGCATCCATTGATTACTGTGTTTAGCACAGGTGGCACTACTATATGGAGTTCTGCTTTGCTCTGTTTATAAACAATTATGTGCTAGTATTGGAGATGTGGTCATGTGATGCTTGCTGGTTTAACACCAATCAATGAAGTATGCAGTGATGTATATTAGGAGTAACAAGAAGGAAGCAAAAATGAATTACTCAGGTGAGAGAACAATAGGAATTACTGACATCATTGTAAAAAAATAAAGTATTGAAGTGGAGCTGATGTATTGCTATAAGAAGTAATAATAGTTGTACAAGTGAAATATTTTAGTGGATTCTAAGAGATCATAAAAATCTAGAGACATACCATGTGTGAGATAACATGAAATAAATTTTCAAGTATGATGTGGAGAAGAGAGGCAAGATATCAGAGAAACTCAAATAAACTAGAAGAGACCTTCATCCTGCAATGTATTGATAGTGGTAAAAAATGATGACAACAATGGCAAGAAAAAATGCTTATTTTTTTTTGAGAATTTTGGTATCTCTGACAAACATTGACTCTGTATGAAAGTTATAAAAGAACGTCATATAAAATATAGTTCAGAATTGGTTTTAAACTATATAGCTTTTTCATTTTATTACCTGGTTTAGTCTTAAGATAACAAAAAAAAGTCTATATCTCATACATTTATTGTATTATGCATGTGCCCTACTAATTAATTCATACGAGATATATTTGTTTTAAAAAAATGAAAATCAAATATTAATTCATATTGCTAATGAGCCTTTTTTAATTTATTAATAAAAACATAAGATAGTAACACTATTTATCTACCATCATCTCATTTTAGCATTATGTCTAGCCCAGCTTCAGACTGTCTTTTTTTGTCATTCAATAATATCAATGATACTTGCTTGTTCCTTCACCCAAATATATGGCTTTTGATCCTGCTTTGTTGCTTGCAACATTCACGTGTCCTTACTTCATTGTGTGGGCTGAGGTCTGTTGCTGTTTTGTCAGCTGTCTTGAGTTTTAGTTCCATAAGCAAGAAGTGATAAAATATATCTATTAAAATTCCCTTCTTGTTCAAATAAATAGATATACTTTCTTTTAATATTATCAATAGTTTACAAAAAATAGTTTATAATATATATATATATATATATTATTTATTTTATTATGAATTATTTAACAAATAAAAAATATTGGACAAAAAATGAAAACCAACTACAAATCTGATGTAATATTTCTTTATTACGATATTCAGAAGAGGCGTTTGGATATTCATATATCATTTCTAGTTTGGGTGTTTATTTTAAAGCCACATTAATGTTAAATATATTAATTGTAAAATGTACATTTAATATGAGTGATTAAACATAAAAGTTCAAATTAATTATTATAAATATTAAATATTTATATAAACAAAATCAATTAATTTATAATTTATATTCATTAGATAAATTTAATTTAGTAGACATAAATATACAATTATACATTTATAAATGAATAAAATATAAAATAAAAAAATAAAATAACTTATTATTAAGAAACAACTATTTTAAATCATTTAATAACTTAAAATTGAAGTACTAATTTAGATTTTTTAAAATAAATCAAAAAAATATCAGATATGTGTGTATTTATTTATTTTATACAGATAATGAAGAGGAAAATTATCAAATTGATAAAGATAGTATAATTAATCTCGAAGATAACTCATAAAGAAGTTTATATTACAAAAGTTACTTTATTTGTTATAATATAGCCTATTTTATACTTGCAATTTTGAAATATACAGATGTAATGAATCAATATGAGTGAATTGCAAGTTAAAATCATGAATCTGTAACATTTGAACACGGGGTTTTTTCTTTATATTGCATCTTTATATAGTTCACGGTTTTAGAAAATTATCTTTTTTAGTAATTTTTATATCTGATTATTGCTTTTTCAAGGATTTATGAATAATTTATAGATCCTTGATAATTTATTAAATTATAAATCCAAAGTTTAAACATTAGAATGCCATGTTTTAAACAGCTAAGAATATGTCACATATATGCTTATCTTCTACATATAAATGAAGGTAAAAGTCAATAAGCTGATAGCCATATTTTTTAGAAATAATAAATAACTAATGAATAATGTAACATATATAAGATGATCATATCTATAAATGTACACATCAATAATTTTGTTTCAGTATTTTCCATGTAAAGAAAACCTATATTATTTACTGTTAATGCTAAATCTGATATGTTAAATGTATTATTTTTAAAAACTTTAAGATCTAGTTATAACTATTTTATATTATTTCTAAATGTTTTTAAAACTTAAAAAATAAAATAAAGACATTAAAAATATCTTTTATTTATTGATTACATAAAACATAAATGAATAATCTTTGGCTAGCAAGTCAATTCCTAATCTAAAAAGTTCTGTAATCTAGACCACAAATATTTTCAAATTAAGTTGGAAAAATATGTTTATTTATTTTTATTACAAAAAGACTGATCACAAAAATATATACATATGAATAATTTTTTTACTCATGATGATGTAAATATAATAAACAATGATAATAATTATAATATTGCATTGATTGGTAAATATTGAAGTAACAAATATTGTAATCAATAATTTTTATATAATTTTAATGTTCTTTTATTTTGTATTCCTAATAATTATGACTCATGGCCTACGTAAGATAACTATGAGTTTGCTCACCATTAAAAAATGTTACAACCTCTGATATATAATATAAATGTTGGATTTCCTTTTCTTGGATTCATTTTTTTATTTATATAATTATCCATATAAATGGGTAAAATCTATACTCTTTTATATTTAATTTAAAAATTTAAATTGTTTTTCATCAATAGTTTGTTCACATATTTCATAGTCAGAAAATAGTATTAAAAGGCAGAAGTTAAACATCCATTCAAATAATTACATGTTAGTTAACTAAATTAATTTCATTGTCATACATTTTATAAGTGTTATTCTCAAAGTGTAAAAATGGGCATTGCATAGAATTCCTAGGTATTCTATACAAGGCCAAAAATGGGATGTCCAAGTATAAAACACTTAGAATTTCATACATTTCCTAAGTATTTTATAAAATGGTAAAGGGGAAAATGTCAAAATATTAAATAATCATGGAAATAACATTTAATGGTTCAAAACTAATCAGGATATTAAAAATATGTTATGTATATGAATGCATAATGAGAATACTGATCAATAGAGTAAGGGACTATGTTTTGTGTAACACATTATGAAACTCTTTTTGGTTTCAAAGCTAAAGCAAGTCTGACAACAACTTCCTTACCATAAGATGTTTTATAAAACATACATACTGAGTAACAACAGAAAAAATAATAAAAAACATACAAACAATACAACAAGAAACAGATTATCATATCTAAGATAAAACTTCTACAGCACAAAATATGGATGAAAATTTAGTCCACAATGAAAGAAACAAAAGTTATGATGAATGAAAGTCTACCAAAGAGGTTTTCAGTTATGCTATCTGCTGCATCTGTTTGAAGGAAATTTAAAATAAATAAAATATTTTAGCACACAAAAAAAATGAAAATTGTGTTTTTTTTTAAACCTTTACTATGTATAATAAAACCAGAATATATTGTTCTATTTTAAATTAATAAAGCAACCATATATAATTTTCTACAGCACTTAATTATACAAATTTACAAATTTTGTTAACTTTTTATTTTGGGGAAAGAAAATTACCAACCTTTAAACTAATATACAAAAAGCCCAATATGATGGTGCACCCCCCCCTCTATTAAAAGAAATAAAAAGTGGTTGTGGGATTTAACATACTCTGGATCCATTTTTTTATTCACCAGTCATTCATATTAATTTGTACACCTCATTTTCTGATATTTATCTAATTTATTATGTATTATTAAGCCTTTTTGCCTTATTTGATGCTAATAAATTGTATAGAATTAAAAAAAAATACTCATGTGTATCTCAACTTGTAGAGTCATTATCAAACACTTAACTGAGCCATGCAGATTTGCAATCTTCCAGATATCCAAGATACTTGTATGGCAGGAGCAAAATGTATCACGATAATCATGTCAATATATGGATGCAAACCAAAGTCATCTACTAGTAGAAAGTCAAAAGGAATGTCAGGAATTCCTTAACTCATTATTGAAATATGTAATCTTTTTTCATCTTAAGGGTTGCTCTTAGCAGATTAATATTGGCCTAGAAGATCCCATTTGGTGTGTTTAAACTCTCAATATATTGTTTAAAAGTGTCACATGTTATCTGAGCACAAAACACACCATTTACATTCAAGAAATGATGCAAACACACATAATCTGAAGTTCTCCAGTAGCTTTACAAATATCCACACACCAATTTGATTCTCACTTTTCTCAGTCCATCATTCCAAGTTTGTATAGTCATCTCTAAATGGTATCAAAATCCAGACATTATATGACCTTTAATAATTTTTATTTTTTTATTTTATTAGTAAGAGTGAGGATCATTGTTTGTCATAGATAATTTTATTTTATAATTTTATCATTAATTTTCTAAAACATTTATGATTAACAGATCCAAGATCATCAAGAACCATCCTTTATCTTTTTCATATGGGTCAATACTTTCATTGGTCCAGGTATTTTTTCAGTTTTGTTTTCAGCTTATAGCTTTGGAACATGATCATCCATCATCTGGATCACTGCTAAATAGCTTTAAACTCCAGGTATTATTTGATCCTTTAACCTCATTTTCATCTTTATATTTTTTTACTGACTGAGCCAGATTATCTGATTGCATTGAGCTTGAATAGCTGTTGGATCATCTTATTATCTTAGTTATTTCTATACTACCAGTGCTTCTTTCTTTTCCAGTATGACTGGAATCTATAAATATTTCTTATTACTATACATCCTATAATAGCCTGTTTTCTATATTTATTTTTGGTGTGTTAATGTCTTTCTAATCCTGAATGCTCTTATCAATGACAATAAAAAATTTAGTCATATAGTCATTTGGTAAGTATTTAGTTGTTCTACTCTAGATGACATATTGTGGGACACTATTCTAATAATTTGATTTTAAGTCAAAATGCAAGAAGGGAGTATTTTTAATTTTGTCAATTGATGCCTAAAAACTGATTGTAGCTTTTACCACAACCAATCCAAAATATCTCTTGTATCATCTTGTATTAGATACCATATTGACATTTTTAGTTCTAAAGTTATTTAGGATTGTCTCTTGATACACTGAAAAAGAGGATGGTTTAGTTATTAAAATATTTCACCACTCTTTTGAGACTTTAAAGAGGATTATATAATGCAAACACTTTTTCTTTTTTCTTAATTCATTTATCTTAAAGTAGTTATCTGTGATTTCAAGGTGATCAATTGGTGTTTCATCTATAATGCCTCTAAAAATATGGAAATTTTAAACATTTATTTATGTATCTATGCACATTTAGATTTTATACATGTAAATTATGTGGCATTGCTTTATCTTATTTCTTTTGGTATATCTTTTTCTGATTTTCTTCTTTTGTTTCCAATTATCCTCTTCCATTTTTATATAGTCAGTTTTGTCTTATTCAATATACTACCCACCTTTTTTGTCTCCTTCATACTCTTTTGGGTGCTTTCCAGCACTGCTGTATTTTTCAGATCCTTTTTTTAATTCAGTGACTTCAAGCTTTTCCATTTTTATAATGTTCTGCATAACTTCTTACAGCTGCATCCTGCTTTCAATCAATCCCTTTACTGATTTGCTCATTATTAGCAGATATACCTTTATAATTCCCATTTTCTTATACTTCTTCCTGTACTTGTAACACTATATATTTTTTAATGCTTTTCATAGCATCTTTAATAATTTTCTGACTTTTTTCTTTGTTTTCTAGAAAAATTAAATTACCACTCATTTTTCATAAGTTCTCTGCAGTATTTGTTCAAACTTCTAATCACTATTGTTTTGCACTTCTTCATATTTTAAATCATTTTGAGTCACATTTTTTATACCATTTTATTTTATTTTCCAGCTGTATTTCTTGTAAAATCTCTTTTTATTTTTCAGCTGCACTTTTTTTTTTTTTACCAATATAAGCATGATATCTCATGTAATCTCATGTATCTTCATTCTGTTCTGTGGATTTAGTCACAGCTTCTGCTGGCAGTTGACTCATAATATTTTTCTACTGTTTCAACTCTGATTCTGTTGGTTGTTCTGCTTAACATTTAATCCACATTTGTAAATGCATTGTCTTCCTGTTCTATTTTGCTCAATCTTGATCTAGTGATCATTTATCTGTTTACTTCTAAAGTTGGCAATTTAAAAATAATATTACTCTTCCTTTTGTTTCAACAAACAAAAAATATTCCTCAAAACTTGCTATAAATTTAATAATCATAAAAAATAAATTCCAGCCACTCCAATTCACTTAAAGCAGCTCCCTTATTCACCTGGATGTCTCCTCCAAGCCTTTCTGCCTAATTTTCACTCTCATATGTCTGCTTTACTATTAGCCATTCTCTTATAATGACTTATAAATCTTTCAGAGTCTGCAATATTTCTGAATATTATTGTATATAGTATTATAGAGTCATTAAGTTATTAACCATTACCTGTATATAATTTTATTTTAGCATGACCTAGGTGGGTCACCAAATTAACTAAATGGTTTGATTCCTTTATATTTTAAAAGTTGATGTAATTCGTCTTAAATGGGCATCCAAATGCAATAAAAGTAACATATGTGCAACTTGAGAGTGCTCTTCCAGTCACATGTTAGATGCACCAAATGTAAAAGAATCAGAAAATACACTTCAAATTGATTGACCAACTATAACTCTCATCATCTCTTTAACATTTGTTCTATGGGTAATCTGATGATGATGATTTTACTTATTGAAGAGCATTAGTTAGCTATAGAAAAATTATAGCTCCACCATAGTCAGAAGAATTAAACTTCTTTGATATCTGTTATTACCCATGGTGTTTACTGTTATCTACTTGACTATTAATTTATGTATATCTAATCAAAAATAGGAGTCATGCACACTAAATATATAATTTATAGTACTATAGATTCAAATATATTTTGAAGTACCTCATAGAATAAAGAAGAAAGTAAAATAAAAATTAGTAAAATTTATATCTAGATATATTTTGGAATATGGCACAGAATAAAGGAAGTCATTCAAAGATATAAAATTTTAATAACAATGAGCCATTTAATAGCAACAAAATAAAAATGAGCATAAATATAGTTTAAACCTAAAAAAAAATAAGCATTTTTTTTTATATGAAACAATAGATTAATAATTGCATAAATACTTTATTCTGTATAAATTTTCCCTCTTTTTATTTATCCATTAATTAACATATAAAATATAAAATACTTAAAGTAACAAAAAATGTATACCAAAAATCTGTGCATAAAAAAAAGATTATACATTAGCCTATTCTTTATATATAGAAATTAATTGCTTTAAATATAACGAATTAAAAATATGTATTTTACTAATATCATAATAGCAATAAAAATAAAGATCTCACCTTCTGATAGTCTTGACCTGAATTATAAAAAAATGTATACATACTATTATGCATATGTAACAGTTTTATGAGTGCTTATACGATTAGGTTGTACATTAATAATAGTCAAGTCTGGGGTCTGGGATTTAGTAATGTTTTTATTCATAGAAAGATCTTAACCATGCTACTGTAGTTTACTTGCATTTTTTTTAAAATTATTGGCATCTGATTGAATTGCTTTGTAAATTTTTGTGTTAAATTAATTTTTTTCTTATCTATATAATTTAATTCCAAATAAAAATATAAAACAAAATAAGCCTTTGACTTTAGAGCAATTTATCATCATTGGATGAGGCAGAGCAGCATTTGTTGCAAAACCTGGATTTCATTTTTTTGAGTATGTTGTTTTTAACGATTTTCATTTCAGATAGATCTTAGACACACACATGCCTCTGATAATGTCAATAGTAGGTGCATATTTTCAGGTAAGACTGGCTACAGCTGGCACTTAAAAAAGAATGTAACTTTCGTTATTAAGTTGCCATATTACTGTAAATTTTTCCATCTTTTTATTTTAGGATATAACTGCTTAATCATTGAAATTAATTATATTTTGTTCTACAAAGTTAATAATCCTTCATAAGTGATTTAAACTTAACTTGCAACTAATATGCTTTGCTAATTTGATGTCCTATACAAACCAGCCAAAATAAAAAATGAAAATAATGCTATTTGTATCTGAACAATCCATGATTAATCTAGATCAAATAAATAATAAAAATTAATTAATTTTTTCTTTTGTTTTTTTTTTAATTAGAATTATCCTCCAATTGCATTTAAAAATTCATATCTATAGGTTAAAAATCATTGATTAAAAATAATAAACAAGGTAATCCCAAGCAAATTACAATTTATTATACTAACTTATTTGTTCCAAAATTTATTAAATGGAAATTTAAAATTAAAAAAAAAAAGAGAAAAGTTATTTGTTATTTTTCAAAACTTTATTAGGTTTAACAAACCTGAATACATTATTTCATTTTACATTAATAAATCAACTGCATTACAAATTTTAAGCAATATAAAAATATTTCATTATCTTGAGACATTATAATCTTATGCAAGTCTGCTAATTATTCTTGAAAAATCAAAAAAATAAATGGTGGAATGACGACTAAATAGTTGATTCACATATGATTACAATAATTGCTGTTGAAAGCATATATGATAAATGTACATGAATCTCTATAGAATGCTTTTAGTAATAAATCAAAGATGAAATTAAAAGTACATAAAAAGATTTATCACGATCAGAATATAATTATAACACAGCTGTTATTCCATACTAGCATAATTTTTAAAATAATTATTTCACATTTTTTGTAAACAAATAGTTATTAATAATAAATTAAGATCGATTTACAGAGACCTTTGATGATAGAGATGTAATAATTTCTTTATTTTTAAGACCAAACATTATGTTTTTTAAATATCTACCTTTTTTGTAATTCATTCACTGTTAAAGAAACTCGTATCCACATACCTATGTAATATAAACATAGAGCATAAATATGAAAATAATTATTAAGATTGTAATTAAATAATAATTAACTTAAAATAATCACATATATTTTTTAAATAATCTGATATTAGTACTGTAAATATTTAATATTTAATGTTTCTGTTTTTGCATGGCCTTATATTGAACTCAGACATAGTTTAAACAAATGATATTACTTAACTCCTTTAGGACTGCAAATAGAAATAACAATATTTTAAGATTATGTCAAAGTATTAAAATTTGTACATAATAATAAATGTTTATTCTCTAAAACGACAAATGTAAAAATTAACTGAAGATAAAGTTAGGTGAGACTGAGATATTCAATATAAATATAGAGGAAAAAAAATCAGAACTATTCATACAAGTGATAACATCTAACAATAGAAATAAAAAAACGGAGAGCTAAAATATTTTTAATAGAAAGATTGTAGAGAAAAGGATACAAGTATTAATATTTCTAATTAAGAATAATATTAGAAGACAACAAGATAAATATGCCTAAATGAAAATAGAAAAAAATATATTTTAAATAAACCATAGTTTGATAAATATATTTTTTCCTAAGAAGTTTCATAATTACTGAGATAGGCCAGCTATAAGTAGGTATAATCATAAGAAGTTAAAAAAAAAATTGTTTACAAAATAATAATGAAAATCTAAATATTGTAATGATAAGAGGCAATAAAAATATTATAAAATATATTCTCAAGTATGGTAAAATGAAACTGAAAATTAATAGAATTTTGTAGAGAAAATAAAGAACCAATGAATTGAGACTTTTTGCGGTCCATTGATAAAAAAATATTAGAATAATTTGCATTTTTGAAAGATTCCAAATCAGAAATAACTTTTAAAAATGTTTATGTTTCAAAATACGTTTGACATCAATTCATTTTTTTTATAAATATTATTTTTTTGGTATAAGTTTAAAAATTAAAAAATAGTTGTATGTGGTAGGAGGCATTTTTACTTTGTTAAAAAAATATTACTACACAACTTTTATCAATATGAACTTTGTTACTATTTCTGAATTATGAAAGAAACTTATTAAAATAATTGTACAGTTTTTTATGTATTGCTTTATACAAATATCATTGTTAATGTACAAAAGTTTGCTTTTTAGGAAAATTAACTCAAATGTAAATAATGTATTGAAAACCACCAGTGACTCAAAAGTAATCTTGATTAAATCTAATATTATTGTATGTGTGATATATATATATATATATATATATATATATATATATATATATATATATATATATATATATATATATTGTAAACAGTATGAAAAGTAGAGCTGCTTTAACTTAACCTAGAGATGCAGGTAGAGGGGGTTCAAACCTCATCTACTCCTCCAGATTGCTACTAAGCAACTTACACTCCCCAAACCTCACTAGAATTTATTCTTAATGTATGCCTGGTGGTCAGGGGAATATAAAACCACAAAATGAATTTTAACAAGTAGATATATATAATGACCAGATTTATACATGTGTGTCATGCAAAGAAAAACAAACAATACTACAAAGTTTTAATGATAGCGAATGACAGACAAAGGAAACGTTTATTGATTATGCTAACAAGATTCTACAAAGATCCACTGATTGGGCTGCAGGCTATTATCCTACAAACATGTACAGATATATATGAAAAATCTCTTCTTTTGTAATGATAATGATAGATAAAATTTATATGATAATTTTTCTTAAAAATATTCCCAGCCAATGGATGGGTTACATAAAAATGAAGAGAGAGACATGATTCATTAACTCTATGGATAGAGCACATGGGAATAAATAAGTGGTCAAACTCAACTAAACACTTTTGGATAGGTTTAAATCACATGCCTCTACTAATGATTAAAGAAAATGAAATAGTGATCCCAGCAGAAATTTCCAGCCATGATTGAAACATTTCAATAATATTTTGAGAAAAATTTCAAAATAAATATAAATATACAATACTATGCACTGAGGTTCTAGCATATTGGGAGCTGTGAGACTCGAAACATAACAGCAACCAAGAGGTTAATACAAGACCGGATAGCCCTCTGTCTCTAAACTGGGTTGAGAGAAAAGTGGAATCCATTCCCTAAACGCATGACCTGGCTTCAGAATATGGAGTTTTCTTGCTTATGTCCAGTTATGTACACTGAAATATCTGAAATAGATATGTGGTCCAGAATTTTTATTTATTTTCTTGGAGCTCTAGATGCAGGCACATTAACCTAAGAAAACTTGGTAAAAAATGAAGCACTGTATACATGCTGAGATGCCCATAGATCATCGAGAGTCAACAACCTTTAAATTTAAAAAGAAACCCTCTGCAATATATATATATATTATGAAAGCTCAATCACCACTGAAAGATACACAGAAAAATAATCGTAACTTCCCTTTTATAAAATTAAGATCACTAATACAAGTGGGTGGATATTTTATGGATTTAGTTGAAGTTTAACCGATCTACCCACAGAGCCAATGGTGTTTATAAACTTTAATGTAGATACATATTGTCAAATGTACACTCTCTTATTATAAAAATAAATAAATGTGGACGTTTATTTTATTTCACGCTATTTAAAATGGAACTTTAAATTCGTAACCCCTCATTGACTGAAAAAAATAAAGACATTGTTCAGGATCTTTTCTTTATATATATAAAACAAAGTGCTAATTAAAAAAATCTTTGAAATTCTATAATAGGATTTTTTTAAAGTTATTAACAGAATCTTTAGCAATTAAATACTAATTATAAGAATGGGATTTGCACTTTCTGGCTTTGCTTTCTTTTCTTTCTAAATAAAACACCTATATAAAATAAATCCTTAATTACAGATGCATAATGGTGGAAAGTTAAATGATACATTTTCAATTAAATTAATAATTACTATTGCCACCATTATATATAATAAATCACCACCCATTACAATATTTTTTTTAAAAAAAAGAAAGCAATTAATTAAATATATTTTACAATATGCAAACACACACACACACACATATATATATATATATATATATATAATACCAGAGCAGATATTTAAATTTACATTGAGAAAAGACAAGAAATATTTTTAAATCATGGAATAGTTACCAGTAACTAGAAGGCTGGTGTAAGAATGGGAACCATTGATGTTGCATGGCAGTTACTTTTTGAGTTTTGATGTTATTTCACATTTCCATTGAAATAATTTTGCATTGAACAGGGTATAGCATTTTTCATAAATGCAGGACACTTTAATTCTCAGGCTGGCTTATATGTCTATGACTCCAGTCTCAAGAATGGGCAGGAGAGTAAAGGCAAAGAAGATTATTCCCTTATTCTTGAAAATTAGCACATTTTGAATTTATAGATATATTTGCTGAACAGAAAGAAAGGCTATTGCTTGCAGAAAGTCCAGCAAAACTTTTCCCGTAAATTTTCTCGTAAATTCGTCAAAACTTACTTTTGAAAATTCTGAATAAAATCTTATTCTTCAGCAAGACCATTGTAAGCATAATCCCAGAACAAAAGGAAGATTCTTTATTTATACCCTTCTTAATTCTATTTTAATTAAACTACTTATTAGAAGCCTATTGTTTCAAATTTTCCGTTATCAATTTTTCTTTCAATTAAAATGTTTCATACATTAATTACATTCTTTAACGGATTCTATTTAATTAAGAAAGTTTATCTGATCTATTTCTGCCATCATATATTTTAAAAATAGTTACAAATAAAATTTAAACTTTCTATATTTTATTTCATTATATCTTTTTTTTCTTTAAACAATTTCCTTCTTTAACTTATGTAACTATTTGTGCAAATGATAATTTATTTTAAGAAAGAAACATACATTCACTGTGGTTGGACTTAGGGTCTTAGCTATTCCGCAGTGAATGGTGAAGCCAACATATATATATATATATATGCACAGCTTCAATATATATATATATAAACGGTATTTTGTAATCAAATTTTCTTCAATAATATTTCATATTAAAGTATTTTATGAAGGCAACATAATGGATTTTAATTCCATCATATGAAATATTATTGAAATTTAGAAATGGTTTTAAATTAGAACGTCATTGAATTATTAATATTAACGAAGGAAATGACTTTAGAATTTGATCTACTAAAGAAAAGTGCAAGTTTTTATATAATTCAGTGGATATAATATCTTTTAATTTATTTAAAGATTTTTATAAACAAGATTAAAAAAAATGGTATATTGAAGATATGTCATCTGATTTGTTTTAACTCAATAGACATTTGGTGTGATCTGTGTCTTCTGATTGTTGATGTTAAATTTTATAAACTGTGTCCTTGATTTGTCATAATTTTTATGAAGCCTTTATTATTAAGGTTAAAGGATGCTAAGTTTCTGAATTTTGCACCAAGAATCCGTGAAGTTGAGTTGAAAGTCATCAGTTAAACATTAAAAATTTTAATAATTTTTAAAATTTAATTTGAACACTAAGTGTATACTACGTTAATATAAATCGTGTGACTTTTTGATTTATTCTAACATCTTGAGAAGGTTCATTTTGAACAAAAATCGATTTGATGCAAATAAATTTATCATTTATTAATTCAAATGTAGTTGTGTATAATATATATGTATATATATATATATATATATACATATATATCTACAATATGATATTATATATATATATATATATATATATATATATTGTGAATGTTCAAATTGATGATCCAGGTATATATATATATATAAAAATAAACAATTCAGTACAATATAAGTTTAACTAAATAGGATCGATATTATTTTATATATTTCATATATGAATGCAGTCACCATAGTAACATTATTACATACAGTTCAATGTTTTTTTATGTTGAGTATATGTGTTTATAAATTAATTTAAAAAAATATTATTATTAAAAAATATAGATATGTGTAAATTATTGATGTTTATCAATAATTTAAAAGGTTATTATATCAATTTTGTATTTTGGTTTGTAAATAATAAAAAAATTGTAATCGAATTTGGATTTAATTTTCATGTATCTTTTTCTCCGAACTTACCCCAAAACCACGCGAAAAGAAACTATAAGAAAATTGATAGAATTGAGTTTTTAATTGAGTAATATTCTATGGTCGTCAAGATACGAAAAACGTCAGAAAGAGAACATATAAAAAAAGACGCGACAGAATATAACAGGATCTTTTTTCATCATTTTGCTATAGTCAAGGACAGACATATTTTCTGTCTTAACAAACAAAGTTTTTTTCAATATTTTTTTTTGTGTGTAAAACCATAAAACATGGAAAAATAGTGGAATTATCTGCCCGTTCAATCATTTAGCGGGCAGTTGCGAAAAGTTTCCGGGGAAGCGGCAACGAAGTATAAAAAAAAAAAAAAAAAGAAACCTATGAAGTAAAAAAAAAAAAAATGCTTTAAAAAAAAAAAAAAGTCGGCTATTTTTAATTTAAAAAAAAAAAAAATGGATTTGCGTAAACATCGTCTCACGATTAAAGGAACAGGAACCCACTGGATCAATTCACATCATAAAAGGGATAATCAAACTGCACTCACCTCTTCGGATGGAAAAAGAAAACTTTTAGTGAAGCCTTATAAAGTTTGCGATTATTATTTCTGACAAAGAAACTTCTCTTTGCACCATAAGAACTGAAGTCAATCAATGGGCCAATAAATAGTGAACGAACAGACTCATATATATATGGTATGATTTTTTTTTTATATAAAATGTGCGTGTATTAATTTTTTTTTTATATGTAATAAAAGGGAATGATTTTTTTTTTATTGTCTCTAAAAGTAATATAATTTATTAAATGAGGATGATCGGAAAGACTCAAATATATTTATTATTTCATATTCATTTATCCGTTATTATTTTGATAAACAAATAGATTTTGATACCCTCCTATTTCACATTTTTTTTGGTATCGGTTATATGTAAATTTTTTTTTAGTAAAATATCCAAAAGCCTTTCCCGTCATTTACTCATTCATTTTTTGTTTGTCGTAATTGTTATTGCAACATATTCGGAGATACACATAGCAATTTGATCATTTTTATTTAGTCAACCAATCTAAAATATAAGGTCATTTCCGATGTATTTTATCATTAATATTGTCAATTTTCTTTTCTATAATCTAATAAATTGAGTTAATTTAAATATCAAGACTAGGTTAATTATTTTGTTTTATTTGGATTATACAAGACGGCATAGCTATTTAAGTAATAGGATTCAAACTCAGCTTGGCAAGCGAATTGGAATATAAGATAAGGTATGTTTTGCTTATTAGTATTTTATTTTGTTTCCATATGAATTTTATATTTATATTTGCATTCGAATATTATATATACATATTCTCATTTATCTTAGTTAATATTACAAAGTCAATCATTTCATGTTTGTCTGATTCCGTCATAAAAATCTAAATAGATTATACTTTATCGTTTGGTTCAGAATAATTCGTCTTGGATATTTTTCTTAAACTCCTATAAAATGAAGAGAATAAACTTCATTGACCGATTTAATTGAATATTATTTTGATTTGTATAAATATCAAATATAATCATATGTTTTAATTGTTGCCAATCAATTTTTATTCAATTGTTTAAAATTTCAAACAGATTGTATTAATACTCACAGGTGAATAAACATCCAATAGAAGCTCGATATGTCTTTTATGTAATGTGGTTGGACATTGTAGATTTAGAGATGAGCTAATAGAGTGTTGATATTAAACTCCAGTGAAGTATTCTATTTTAAAAACATAAACGAAGCACTAATTAAGCAGCACTTTATTGGAAGATATTTATAAATTATTTATAAATTATTTTGTAGCTCCTTAGTAAACCATAGACGTATATTAATTTGTTTAAACATTTAAGTGAGTGCATAAATTTTCAAAGTGTTTATAAAATTATAATAAAACCAGTTGATGCCCACAGAAAATTATTAATTAGAGATTGAAGTAGAAAGAAATATATATCGCTTATTAACACGAGTGTTTATCTTTCTATTTAGCGTTTATTAAGATATATATATATATATATATATATATATATATATATATATATATATATATATATATATATATATATATATATTTGGGTTCAAGTATTATTTTGTTTTGATATTTAAATAATGTCTATGTGCAAACAAATGTTTTGTAAAGTACTATTACAGGTACTTAGAAGCTTATCCATTAAGTTAAAAAAAGGGCAGCATTTTTAAATAATAAAGTAGATTTAAATTACTATAACAGTAACAGGCTAATAAAGTATATATATTGGGATCTGTTTTAGTTATCAATTGGATTTGATTTTGATTAGATTGCCAATCAAGTAGTTAGCCTAATCCTATATTTTTGTTTAGGGCAATAGTAGTTGGTTTCACTGCTCTTTGCAATTTATGTTGTAATTGTGATGGATTTGTTGATGTCTGGAGCAGATAGTCTCATTATTCCTCCATTTCACTTATAACTTAAGTAAATTAAACTTTAAGAGAGATTATTTGTGCTTTGTGATGGTTTATTATATAACGGCGACCCGATTGAGCTAGACCAGATTAATTTAAATTGGATTTTTAGATTTTTTTATCAGATCAGATTGATCATCCTAACCATCACCTTCATCCATCAATTCAATCAGTTACAAAATGGCACCAACATTTTGGGCCTTCTTTCTTCAATTTAAATGGAATACAGCATTCAACAATTCCGACGGTTACAATATATATATATATATGAAAAACAAAAAACACAAGTTAAAAACTTGCATACACTTGTATTTATGACTACAGATGGCGTTATACCAAAAACACCTTCAAGTGTTTGTTTACATAAATGTCAGAGCGTATTTCACTATCTCTAACTTAATTTCCACCTTCATATCATGATTTCAAGCTATTTGCTATCGTCAGTAAAGTTTCTTAATCCTGTTCTTCACTGACGATAGCAAATAGCTTGAAATCATGATATGAAGGTGGAAATTAAGTTAGAGATAGTGAAATACGCTCTGACGTTTATGTAAACAAACGCTTGAAGGTGTTTTTGGTATAACGCCATCTGTAGTCATATATATATAATCTTATAATTGAATATTTATAAATACAGTAATTAGATATATGTAAAGTATAACTTTAAAAAATTTTATCCACTTAGGAGTGCTTTCAACTATCCTTGTAGTCGTTGTCAACTAACACTTTGAAAGTCTAGTATAACTTTAAAATTTTTTTTCACTTAGGAATGCTTTCGACTATCCTCATAGTCTTTGTCAACTAACACATTTTACCCACTTAGGAGTGCTTTCAACTATCCTCATAGTCTTTGTCAACTAATACAATGAAAGGATAACCTGGGTTTGCTTTTCAAAGTGTTAGTTGACAAAGTCTACGAGGATAGTCAAAACTGCTTCTAAGTGGATAAAATTTTTAAAGTTATACTTTAAATATATCTAATAACTGTATTTATAAAAGTTGAATTACAAGATCACATATATTGCTTTGAAGAAATACAGACATCGAATTATAATATATATATATATATATAAAAAAAAAAAAAAAATAACACACACACACAAGCCTGGTCAATGAATATTGGGTTATTTAAAATATAAGCTCTAAGCATAGGTGGATTATCTATGTTTTAAAATATTGAGAGAAGAATGCATGTATATATATATATATATATATAGCACATATGTTAAGAGTAGTCTTTTCCACAATATTTCCCACATGTATAAGTTGCTATATTATTAATTATTGCACACACACCACACACACACACACACACACACATTACAGTCACATAATGGTATATTCTAAAATTCAAGATTCATGGGTAACCATTCAATTTTATCACTCCGGTTCTTAAACATCATGTGAAATTCAGCAACGAGCCATGCAATTATATTTATACTATTACTACTATCACTACTACTATTAATAATAATTAATATGATTAGATATAGGTAAATTAAAAATACTTTATCTGCATTATAAAATATATAAAGCACAGTTTTTTGTGTACAAATGCGCATGCATTGCTATGCACAACATTTCTTTATATAAAATAAACTTCTGAATATAAAAACACACCATATTTTAATCATATATATATATAAACACCTACACGCATATTCACATTGTTTTCTTCCAGTATTTAAATAAATGTCATTTTAATGAAAGTGTAGACATGTTTTTAAATTTCACCACTTGAAAAAAGAAATGGCTTTGGGATTTGGAATATTAAATTAAAGGTTTGTTTTGTAAAATTTGAATCCTGTTTATAAAGAAAATAATTCAATACCGTCTTTCTTCTCAAATATTTCTGAAACATAATAGAATCTTGATTTCCACAAGATTAGAATGAATATAAGTTTTGGTTTTTACTTTTTTTACTTTTCTTTGGCTCACAGACTAGGAAAAGAAATTTAATGCAAAATACATGTATTTTTTTTTTTTTAGCACTATATAATATTAACTTTATTTTTGAAGTTATTAAATATAAAATGTAACTATTATTTAACTATTGCGTAATACCTTATATCTGCGTATCTTTTTGATCAAAAAATATATAAAAATAATTTCGATTAGTTAATGAAACTTTAAATAAAAACCATTTATATATACACTATATGCCTTAAAAATAATATCTAAATCGCCATTTGTTATATATAATTAATGTTATCAATTGTTATTGTTCTACAATCATGTTACCTATTTCATAAACAACTTAATTTAATTTAAAAATAACAAACATGCGATCGTATAAACATATATATAATATTTTAAATGCATCACAACTATATTATTTAAACCACATTCATCCTTAAATAAAAAAAAAACATGAATTTTGCAGCCCATTCAAAAGAAATCAGATATATATATAAAACGTTAAATACAATGACTTTTTTAAAAGAATAAATGCTATTACAGTAAATCATAAACACTTTCATTTTAATATATATGTTGATACGAAGATTTTCACGGGTTGCATATATAAAAGACATATTTTGCGGGTTCATCCATGTTTAAAAAATGAAATATTAATATACCGACGTTTCGACTTGATCACACAAAATCATTTACTGTGTGATAAAAGACAGAAAGCCGGTTGTAGGGACGCTACAATAACTGATTTGAAAAAAAACAAAAACGTTAAAGCTCCACCAATAGCAAAAATGTTATTTTAAGAATGATTTTTAAAAAAATATTTCCAAATAGGAGGAAGTTTGCATGTATCAACTTGCTTATTAATACAATCGGGCCTTTTAAGTATCTCAATAACTTCTCTGATTTTACACTGGTAGAGATTATCACATCTGGATATGATCCTGGTACTAGAAAAAAAAAACAATTTTATGACCTGAACCAATAGTATGGAGTGAGAGTGTTGATGATGATGAGTGTTGTTTAACTGCATTAGCATGCTTATCTCTCCTAACACTGATGTGATGATTACTCATACTTATGTAAGAAGCTTTACAATTTTCACATGAGATTTGATAAACACCATGAGATTCAAAAGGGAGTGAATCCTTAGGCTTAGTTGTTATATTGCTAATCTTTTGATGAGTAGAAAACATTGTATTTATATTATAGCATTTTAATATATGTCCAATACTGTCAGTAGTTTCTTTTACATATGGAACACAAATTGTTATAGGTGATTTATCATATTTTTGTTTCATATTTTATCCATTTTGAGCTTGAAATAAAGCTTTTTTTAATAAATTTATAATTATAACTATTTGCTAATAAAACACTATTAATATGATTTAATTCTTTTTTCAGATGTGACTTATCTGAAAGGTTAATTTCTCTATTTAAAACAGTTTTGGCTATAGAAACTATCTGAGTTGGGTGATGATGAGAATCAGACTCTTTCTCCATTGTAAATTTAATATGAGGATGCTTATTATTTAAATGTGAGAAAAAAATCATTTATATTTTTTTAGGTTGCCATATGACAAAAGTGTCAACTATGTATCTCATCCAAATGAAAGGTTTTAAAGATGATGATTCTAAAGCACGAGTTTCTATATTTTCAATGAATAAATCAGCTATAACTCCTGAGATGGATGAGCCCATAGGAGTAAAAAAACTTGTCTATAATGCTTCCATTGTATACAAAATATGTGTTCAAGAGACAATGTTTAATCAAAGCAATGATCTGGTTTGGTAAATTGCAGCATTGTGAAATTACATTTAAAGCTTCATCAATTGGAATGTTTGTAAACAAAGACACATCAAAACTGGCCAGAATGTCATTAGCATTAATTTAAAAAAATTTTAAAACAGAAATAAAGTAAAAAGAGTTTTTAATATATGATTTAATAGATGGGATTGTAGGTTTAATGAATTCAAATAAATATCTAGCTAAAATATGAGTTGGAGATCCTATTGTGCTTACTATTGGACAAAGGGGGGTATCTGGTTTGTGAATTTTTGGGATTCCATAAAATTTTGGACAGACACATGATTTTTCATAAAGGATTATTTTATTTTTTATCTCTGTTTCAATAGGTGATTTATTAATAATGGCTAAGTAGTATTATCTCTTTTTGATGGTTTATAAGTTTTATCATTAAGCAAATCTAAAATTTTATTATGGTACATGGCGCCATCTGTTGAACATAAATAACAAGTGATAGCAAGTTACGTGAATAACTTGTTTTTGTTTTTCATATATATATATATATATATATTAACTGCAACACTAAATCTATTGAAAGCCCACAAATAGTGGATAGTAGAATTACCATTAGATATTAAAGTTGTTTGAAAAAAACAATAAAAAGTGCCTAATCTAAAATATATTCTGTTGTTTTGTAGGATAAAATTTTATTTCACTGAAGACTAAGTGCAATTTTAGTAGCAAATGGGTTTTTTCCTTAGTCTTAGGATTCAGTCATCATGAACGTCTCATAACTGAGTCATTCTGACTGCATTTTAACATGATACATTATTTTTTTCTAAAAAACCTATAATAATGGGTTTGTATCTATGTACAAATAAATTTCCATCCTATAATTATAGACACAGTCACAAACTCCTGAGAACTAAAAAACAATGGCAGGAAAAAGATTAGTAGAAAAGAGTTTTTCACTGTGACATTTTCTTGAGATTTTGCAAACAAAAAGATTTATGTTGAAACTACATTAGGGTCTGAAGTTTTAGTTTAGAAAAGATTATATATTTAGATTGTTTTATATATATATATAAAACTCACTGTTTACCATGAAAATATAGCAATATATGGAAGTGGTAGTAAGAACTGCTTTTATCAAGCAATGTGGATACGTTTTCTTGATTATTTGTAATATTTATGAAAGTAAATAAACAAGTGTAATACAGTAGGGTTAATAGTTTAAAATGATAGGCAATTATTGTCAGCATAATTTTATTTTAAATAAAGGTACATAAAATATATTAACATTAGTTCATGTAATGTTTTTAAAAGCAGATATAGAAGACACCATTGTAACTGAAACTGTCATAATTTAATATTGGTGAAGCTGATCTTAGTGAAATAACTTCAAGAGTAAAGAAAGTCCAGAAAAAAAATAGATCGCTACATATTTTTTGAAGCAGAACAATTAATAAAAGATACTGTATGCTGTAATTTTTCTGTAAAGTCTAATTTAGTATCTTCTATTCTTGAAAATCTTTTATGCATCAACATAAACTCTAATGTAATTAATATTTAATTGTGCAGTAATATAACTCATTTTATTAGTGCATATACTCCAACATCAAATTGAGGGAATTCAGAGAAGAAAAGATTTGATATTTTTTTAAATATCCAAATTTTATTACAATTAAAAAAAAATATTTATGCAAATTCTAATCTGACCCAAAATTTTTAAACATTTTCAAAAGCTGTAGTCAAATTTAAGGTTTAAAATAGTACTGATGATGAAATTTACATATTTTGTTTGTATTGAAATTTAGTATGACACATGTATCACAGTCATATTTTTAGATAAATAATCTATGTAAAGATACTTATATGCTTCCTTTCTTAAAACAACAGTATCTAATATACTATATTATAATTAAGATCTCTGTATTAAAAAAAAATCGTAGTAAATAATCCCATACAAATATAAATTGTTTGACAAATTTTGACTAAATTCTTCAATGTTAAAATGATAATTGCATTAAACATAGTTCATATTTCAGTCATAAGTCATAAGAATCTTGAAAATTTTTCCAGATGCATCTATTATTCAAGCTAAGCTTTAACAGATAATAAATTCTAAAATAAAAATTTAAACTTTCAGAATTCTTATATTAATGTGACTAAGAATTTTATTAAGAAATTTATTATAGATTTGAATAAATATTTTTTGATTCACTAAACATTAGAATAAATCTATCTCTGCAAATGTCTGTATAATTAGTGCTCTAATTAAAAAGGGATATAAATTGCATATGAAGATTTATAATTAATGTAAAGAATTAAAAGAAAAAGTTCAACTACAAAAAAGAAGGTTTAAAATAACTTGTTGATTAAACCCATAATGGAGAAATAAAGATTCATCGTCTGTGTTCACTCTAGATTTCTTTTGATGCATTGAAAATAGTGTATTAATAAAAAAAACAATATCATAGACTTATTATGATGCCAATGATATTGCAAACAAGTGGGGAAAAATATTTTGATCATAAAATAATGATAGAATTATTGAAATCATGATATATTGATTAAAACTTATATGGATTTGTATAAAATTTGAAGCTAAATGAAGTTAAAATAATTCTTTATAACATTAAAAAGGATGAATTGGTCCTAATGATATACACATTTTTAAAATATAAAATGCTTAGTTAACTTGAAAAATACTGGAAATTATTTAGGTTACATGGACTCATAATGGCTTGCCACCTAATCTTAAAAATGCATATTTTGTTCCAATTTTTATAAATTAGGCAAACCAACAAAACTGTCATTGTGAAATATTAGATTTTGTTCTGTAAGTTACTTCCACCATAAAATAATATTTATGAGATTTATAGTTGTTTTAGAAAACCAAACAGCAGTATGGATTTGATTTTGGTTCCCAAGTCAATACAAAAATGTATCAAGATTGATGAATAGTTCAGACAATACTTTATAAGCTACTAAAACATTACACGTACACCTATTTTTATGCTTCATAATGTTAAAACAGTAGCAACTTTCTCCATACAATTGTACCATTTAGTGCAAGCCACAGAAATCTATGAATTCTAGAAGTTTTGTGCATCAAAATTTTTACCTAGTACCTGCTCATCTCTGAGATATTGAACAAGTACATATTAGATAGGAATTTTGTTGCACAAATCTTCTACCATCCAATGAATTTTACGGCTGACATTAGACAACATATTGTATAGAGAAAATTGATACAGTTTTACAGATTGTGTAAGCATAAAAAGTGGTGATCATGTGATGTTTTAGTGGTTTACTATTAATCCTAGACAAAGTATATTGATCACCATAATTATTAAAAAATCAAAGGCATCAAATACATAGTCAACTGGGTTCAGATCTGTATGACTATACAAGTAAAATAGCTTGGATTGAAAACATTATTGTGTTTTCAGTTTGGGAGTATAGCTTTATCATTAAGTAAAAAAAATAAAAATGGCTGTTGGAGGAATGCATTAGATCCAAAAGTGTAGATGAATTTCTCTCAGATTCAAAATTTTTCACTGATGAAATTGATAAGCTAAAAACTAGTCTGGAGATATTGGATAAGTAGGCACTAGAGAGGGATTTTGATGCACAAACTTTCTAGCATCTATTTATTACTATGGGTTACACTAGGTGGCACTATTGTATGGAAAAAGTGGCTATTGTTGTGCAATACTTTTTAATTGTATAATAAAGACATTTGATTCTGTCAGTCAAAATAAATCATGATATTGTTTGGAATTAGTTTATTATTCATCCAAGCTTACTATATTATACAATTTTTGTATGATGGAATGTGAGAATTACTCTTAATAATTTTTGAACCAAAACATATTTTAAACAGCTATTTGTGATAACACAAACTTTGCTTTCAATTTTTATTACTGAAGTTTTCGGAATGATTTATAAAGGCTTTATGAAACACATATCAAAATGTTATATAAGTTTTTAATAGTAGAATTTTTAATTTTAGTCTATAAAATGAAATGAAAACTTTATTTTTTTAGTTTATGTATTTATTTCATGCTGATGTTCTTGCTATTCTTGCTTGGTACTTTAAAAGAAAAATCTAAATAATGAACATAATACTTTGAATGCAACCTTATATGCATTTATGTATTATTATAAATTTTATTTTGTGAAGAGTATTTATTGGTTTATGATATTAAATTAATATTTTAATTTGCAAAGTGCAGATAGTTGAAAATTGAAATAAATTGAGATACTGCCAAATCTCTTTGCACTCGTTATAATACTTATCTGACAGCCAATCAGATGCTTAGATATATAGAAAGAAAAGTAGAGAAAAGGGTGTGGCTGCTCCCTTCTCATGAAATCTTTGTCGTGTGTTTATGTTTGTTTGTCATTTGGACAGCTATCATGACATCTGATTTGCTGTGAAATAAGTATTATAACAAGTGCAAAGAGATTTGGCAGTATCTCAATTTATTTCAATTTTCAACTATCTGGATTTCGCAAATTAAAATATTATTTACATACTTTACTGCTTGTTATGTATTCTAAAAACTACTATGTAGTAAATCATAGGATATCGTGTTGTACAATTATGATTTAGACCCAGTGAGTTATTTGTGAAGATATTTAAAGCTTCAAACTTTCAAACCTAAATACTTATGACTGGCTTAGATATATAGAAAGAAAAGAAGAGAAAAGGGTGTAGCCACCCTTTTTTCATAAAATCTTTGTCATGTGTTTAGGTTTGGTTGTCATTTGGACAGCTATCATGATATCTGATTGGTTGTCAGATAAGTATTATAATGAGTGCAAAGAGATTTGGCAGTATCTCAATTTATATTAAATTAAATAAAAAAAACACATACAGTAGTATTTATTGTAAATTTGCTATTGTTATGTTTTTTTTTTTTAAAAAAAAAAACTGATCAATATTCTAATTTTAAATTTAAACAATAGCTTGTATTTCACACATTTGTAGATCCATTGTTAAAGGAAACAGTTGATTTGTTGATTTTACTGGGGATAGAAACTAGTCATTCTTTTGTATTTTACTTAAGCTGCTGCCAACTAAAGCAATGGCAGGCTGAGGAAGATGAATTTGTAATCTGGAAGATAGCTTCACATCAGCTGTCATTTGCTATTTTATATAGGCACTTCAAAATCAAGGACAACAAATATTAAAATGCCAAATGTGAGCAAATAATCTCATTTTATATTCATCAAAGACCAAATTGCCTCCATATTTTACAACATTAACTGGGATTCAGTATTCTGTCATGCCTTGATAATTATTTGAAAATAAAAGATTGAAAGTGAAAAATCTATTTAAAAACTTTACTTTCTTTTGTTCAAAGATAAATAAGAAATTACACAGGCATATAATATTTTATTAGTGTGTTTAAAAAAAAGATTAAATTTGTGATTTGATTATAAATTTATATATATATTCTTTCTTTATGACATTAATAAAGAAAACAATCTCATTAGGTAATTTGAATTTTATTATTATTATTATTATTATTATTATTATTATTATTTTAAAAATTACAATTATATAGAATTTGATTGAGCTGGTTAATTTATATAGGTGTGCATTTAATATTTCAATAAAGATGGGGGGGGGGCATCATAAATATCTGTTTATGTGTAGAATACTAATTTTTTTTTTGCAAAGAGTTTCAGAGATCGATTAAATTAATTTATTTTGTTTATTTTTAAGATTTAAATAACAATAAGAAATGTAGCTTAAGTGATATATTAATAGTTTGGATTATAGGGTAAATATTTTAGCTTAAAACATGCAAGTTGCTTATGTTGAACAATAAATATAAATATTTTTTGATTTTGTTTGTATATATATATAATTCTTCGAAAACAATACAATAATTAATACAAGACATTTATTTTTTATATAGCGCGATGTTTTTTATAATCTATAATATTAATAAGCCAATAAGCTAATACACATGTGCTTTGCAGATGTCACTATATAAATGAATACTCCCACTTTTTCAAACACAAGATAAAGTCTTTAAGAAAATATAGAATGAATCCACCTATATTTTCGACCCAACCGTATATGTATGGGCAAATCTGAAGTGTTTGAAATGAAGAGCGTGAAGTTATTAATTGATCACTTTAAATTACTTTTTTACTATGTAAATGAATGACGCCAATGAAATTTCTAGAATTTACGATACATCATTCTTATAATTAAACATATGTAAACAAGACATTTATTTTTTATATAGCGTGACATCTGTGAAGCACATGTGAATTAGCTTATTGGCTTATTAATATTATAGATTATAAAAAAACATTGTGCTATATAAAAAATAAATGTCTTGTTTACATATGTTTAATTATAAGAATGACGTATCGTAAATTCTAGAAATTTCATTGGCGTCATTCGTAGTAAAAAAGTAATTTAAAGTGATCAATTAATAACTTCATGCTCTTCATTTCAAACACTTCAGATTTGCCCATACATATACGGTTGGGTCAAAAATATAGATGGATTCATTCTATATTTTCTTAAAGACTTTATCTTGTGTTTGAAAAAGTGGGAAGTATTCATTTATATAGTGACATCTGCAAAGTGCATGTGTATTAGCTTAATAATTAATACAGTAAATAATATTTTAAAAAACAAATATCTACTATAATTTAATAGAAGTACTTTTGACTATCTAAGTAGTCATTATCAACAATATTCAAATTCAGTTACAAAAAACCATTATACATGTCTACAAAAACAATTACATCATACATCAATTTTTCCACAATTCATTAATTTTTACATTCACAGCTTGTCTATTTATCAAATTCTGCTTTCCATTTTTTATTGACATAGCTTCTTTAATTTTATGTTTATTATTATTTATTTCAATATATAAAATCTTAACTTTATTAAAATCAAAATCAAAAACATATATTCATGTAATATTATGATCAAAAAATACTGAAGGTGATATGTCATCATTTTTAACACTTGCTTGTCTTGATTTTTGCACTCATTTATATAGCAATAAATGCTCCTTTGACCTTTTCTCCAATGTACAATGAGATTCACCTATATATGCCTTTCCACAAACACACCATCATTTATATATTGCACAACTTTGATTTAAAATACTATATCTATTTTTTGAACTATTTATCAATTTATTTAAATTAGGAGTAGTATAAAATGCGACTCTACATATATTTTTATATATTTGCCTTATAAATTTCACTTGTTCATTACAAATAAATGGTATTGATATCCAAGTATATATCATTTTATCAGTATCTATAGCACTTAACATATTACAATTATTATTAAATGTACTAACAATATTATAAATTAATTTATGATTATTTCCAATATTTAATGAATCCATAGTATATATATATATATATATATATATATATATATATATATATATATATATATATATATATATATTGAAACAATAAGGTCTGCTTTGCAGATCTTCGTTTCACCTTTTCTCACCTATTTCCTACCCTCATACCTTAGTTTTAAACCCCATCTATTGTAGTGTGTCTGCAATGCACTTATATACTGAAAATCCCGCCCAATTTTAAACCATGAGTACCACACTTGTATTATATATATATATATATATATATATATATATATATATATATATATATATATATATATATATATAAGTATAACTCATGCCCAAATAAATAAAATATTATGGATTATGTATATGTTCACATAATTTAGATTTATTTAAAAAGTAGGTTATATAAGTTGTAATTCCGCACACACTATGATATGCATTTTAAAACTTATGTTGAAATTATAAATTGTTAGTTAAAATAATTTGTTTGAATCTATTTACAAAAGTATATTACAGTCGTAATATATTTTTGATTTAAAATAAAATTCCTATTCGTTGAGTAGATAGATTCAAATATTGCAATTTAAAAAGTAAAATAATTTTCTTTTGAATTTAATTATTTAATTATTATCTAAGAAAACAGCAGATGTCCACTTAAGGTTTTCTTTTAATTATTAAAAGTTATTTAAATTAAATCTAGTTTGTAATTTGAATGTCAACAAGGAAATTAACAGTAGAAATTAATTAAAATTTTGTTGAATTCCTTTAGATATTTGGATAGGTTTAATTACAGCTGATAAGTAAGCAAAGTCCGATATATTTTTGTAATGCTGCAGGGCAGTTCTATTGTTCAATTCCACTAATAAAAAGAAGGGTTTTCTTTTGTTCTCCATTCTAGTCATTTGCTGATGAAATGTTTCTACCTGAAATTATTCTAGTTATTTTCTAATGAAATGATTCCAGTGATTTGCTAATGAAATATGTCTAGTGAAAATATTCTTCAAAATATATTTTCCTGAGATTTTTAGCTACGTGCCCGTGGACTTAAATTTGAAGACGAGTTTTCATCTCCAAATTAATTGACCATGTTTACCACACCTATTGCTAACCATGACATGACTGAGTAGAATGGCAAGAAGGCTATTTCCCTTTAGGAATGGCCAGCTGCTGCTCTAAACCATCGAAAGCTATCACATGAGGAACCCTGAAACTGCTGCTGCTGCCAAATATATGAACAATTCCAGATTTTGCTGCTGAATTGTATAAAACCTGCTGACCATCAATCTACCTGCAAATGCTTCTCCAGAGGTAACCCCAAATTAACCCAAGAGCTCTTGTGATTCCTAACTAACATGCTATAGCTATTTTAAATTGTTTTTCTTTTATTTCACTTGACTTATTATGTACTTTTTTAATGTCTTCAAATATAATCAACAGTTTTGCTCTCTATCCTTGGGTTAATATTGAAACAGACAGATCGGAGAACCGATCTTCGTTTCAAGTGTTTTTATGTACGGTAATTCAAGCTACTGTTCGCCCGCAGTGAGATTTTGTCTATTTTAATTTATAATAAAAATTAATTATATATTTTATAGTTTATCAGTCAATGTGTAAAGATGCCGTATATAAATGTCGCAAACCATGAAATAATATTTGTGTGTGCGTGGTTTGCGAGTTTATATCATTTAATTTAAAGTTTCAGTGCGGGCGTATTTGTTTTAAATTTTAGTTTTAAAATTGTATAAAGTCGTTTAAAAATACTGATCAAAAATCACATTCCTTTGATCAGTGTTTTTAATTAAAATCTAATTGCACAAATGTTCAGAGCAATTAAGTTGTATTCAAAATTAGTAAGGAATTTTTATATGTAATTATTATGTCAATTTAAAAATAGGATATTAAATTAAAAGATTGCTAAAAACAGATAATTGATTGTTGGTCAAGCTGCATCGCTAGAGGCTAGAGAAAGTAGGCGGAGCCTAAAACAAAAACAAGTCGGAAAGGTCAGCAGTGGCAAATTCTAGAAAAAACTTACATTCTAACTTTGGTCGTGTTTGAGAGAGGTAGTCTCGAGACAACACAGCAGTTAATAATAATTCAAATATCTTATTAAGAAGTTTACCAGTGAATCGCCATGTTCATGGGCTAATTGCCAGGAGCTGATCTCTGCCCGCCAATATGGATCCTCGTGCCGCTGTTTGATCATGTTTCATATACTTCAGAATTTCCAACTTCCAATCTCAAAATTTACTATGCCTTACAAATAACTTTCAAAAATGCGCGCCTACGTTACAAGCCAAGCTGGATGAAGAAAAAGAGAACTTTGTTACACGAACTTTAATTTTCTTCCGTGCTTAATATTATTAATCAAGTGAATCATATGTAAGTCTTTATATCATTTATAATGCTATTATTTAACCTGTCAGTAAATTTTCTTTTCTTTTTAACCCTCTGCTCTAGTCTTTAGAAATAATTTATAACATTTGTAATTAATCGTAATAATCATTTAAATGAATGCATTTATATTGTTTTGTGTATTGCTTATTTCATAAACAAACATTGCCAATAGTAATTTCCAAATCTGTGTAAACTAGTGTGTAATAATGATCAATTTAATTTAAAAGTAATTTCATGTTCTGAATTAAATATTCTTTCACATTCCGAGTTAGTAAATGTTAAATCACTTTATTATTCTATGTTCAGTTGTTATAAAATTACAATCCAAGTTTCAATCTTAAATATATATATAATCGTTTCAAAGTGTTCATTAATGTTATGTATAATATGAGAAATAATTCATTGCGTAATTTGATACTATCGCTACCGCCTGTCAACCTGAAGGGTTAGGAGTCCCAGAGTAAAATTAACTAATTATTGTTTTTCACCGTCAGTTTAATTTCGCTATGTTTTATTGGGATAAGGATCTCAGCCTGTGGCGTAGAAACAGACAAATAGTTTCCAGGTTTTATATAATTTCTTTTAAAAAATCCGCTTCAAGTATTCGTCCTTCACGTCTGTGGCAATGCCTTTCCTTCGCTGAAGTCAGCGTCTCGCCATTCTACCATTGGGGAATGAAAGCAGTTTTTCTTTCCCGGTAATCTCTTGGATCACCGGGGTTCGAAATAACCCCGGCTGGTTGTCGTGTCCCGGAACTACTTGGGGGCATTAAGCCTTGTCAAAGTACAAGCCGCCCGGTATTCCGTTAATGCACCGCAATTGATTACTGTAGGGCTCTTGAATATAGGCAACCACCAGTTCATATATTTTCCACGTCGTATTTATATAAAACCACCAGTTCATCTATTTTCCACGTCGTATTTATATAAAACCACCTCCACTGTTCGTCTACGTTCCGGCTCGAGCCTATTCAAATAAAATAAGTAAACAAAAATCTTTAGATAAATATTTTTTCCAATGCTCTAATACTCTGATTCTCTTAACCACCTGTCAATTATTTAACTACCCAGCTATTGGCATGAGTTTGTTTATTAAATAAAACGTTTACTAAAGACTAGTAGCCAAATACAAGAGGATTCATGGAAGTCTTACCGTACTGTATAACATTATATTATATGCTTTCTATTTGTCTTATTTAACACTATATTTATATGCTTTATATTTTTGCTTATTAAACACTTTATTTAATCTAAATTTTTGTGTCCTCCACCTTATTACTCTCTAAGTCTATTTAGCCACTTACTGTCTGTATTGGCAACTTAAATATATACGTTACATAAATGACCGTCCCAATATCTATAGTCTAATAAACCTATATATCATTAACTGTAAGAATTTAGTCCATGTTCTAAGCTGAGCTAGAAAAGGGATAACCCTGTGCTGGTGTAAAGTCATCATCGGTTGGTCATGCCGGGGTTTGGGTTTGAATTCAGTTGGCGTTTTGGGAATTTATTCTTAAACGTGGGCTGGGTTTGAACTCGGGTACTGTGTATGAGTAAGCGTGGTGGATTTATACCGGTACAGTTATTATATTTTTGGACGCCCTCCGTGGTGCTCGATGGAAGAAATCTCCCACACCCTGCAGAGTGAACGGAAGGAAACAGTTAAATGATAAAAATATTCAATTTTTTTTGTGTCGTTTGTCATAATATCGATACGTATTTGGCGTATTAAAATGCGCAAGTGAAAACTATAGTAAGAAAACAAATGTATAAAATTTTTTTTTCCCCTTACACAAAGGTTCAGTATATAATCCTCCCAAATATTGTTAAGTCAGAGTGAAGATTTTTTTTTTGAAAAGAGAGCAGAAGCAATTCGTGAGTGTAATTAATTAAAATAAATGAGTTATTCCATAATGTTTTTGTGAGTTCATTCTTGTCGTTTAAATCATATGAAAAAATAAAGAAGTAGAATTAAGTCCAGTTCTAAAAAAATAAAAACGTGTACGCGTATATATATTTGTGTACGTATATATATATATATTTTCGTTTGTTGTGAAAAATATTTTTTTTGAAAAAAAGAATAAAGAAGTAGGATTATTTTTGTGTTTTAGAAATAAACACGTGTGTGCATATATATGTTGTAATATAAAAAAAAAAAAAACTTACCGGAGTCAGTATTAAATTTTTTTTCTGCCTATATAAAACAGTAAATCTTAAATCAAATAATTATTAGGTCATATAAAAGTATATATTTGGGGATCAGTAGATTAAATTATCTATTGGTCACATGTTGCTGGCTGGCGCCTATCAAATAAATTTGTCAGCAAACATGTTTGTCCATACAGCAGTGGCGAGTGTTGTTTTAAAAGAGAGTAGGGTGGCATATATAAAAAGAGAGAATTACTGACAGAAATACAAAAAAATACTATGTTATGTACCCATTATGAATATGTATGTATTATAGGACTGAGGAGAACAGTGCGAACTGGGTGAAAGAAAGTTTTTTTTTTCCCCTGTATATATTTTAGTAATGATTTTAGACATGTCATATTATATTCCTAAATAAAGAAAAAAACGTAGATAACAAAAACCAGACTGAACGTAGGCGAAGGAAGAAAGAGAGAAAGGAAGTAAGCCACACAAACAGTATCAGCAGCGGAGGAGGATTTGGCACAAGGAGCAGGGATCAGTAACCTTTTATGATATATACAAATCAAAGCGTTGTACGAATCAAAGTCTTATGCTAAAAACATTTCTAAGGAAAAACGAAGCAGAAATGGCAGAAATAGAAGGAAACAAACAGAGGGAGCATCTGAGGATCGCGATGCGAAGTTTAACGCGATCCTCAGAGAGGGGAGAGAGGACAGAAAGATCATGATGGCCATGTTGGCGCGTATGGTACAGATTGAAGAATGGTATATGGGGTCGGACGTTAAAACAGTTAGGGAAGGTAAAGAAATTATTAGTGCGAGGAGTGGAGCAGAGGACACAGAACCTCAACCAACTAAAATAAGGTTGGAACCTCATGAGATTAGATTAGTGAATACAAATGCCAACTCTACTCAACAAAAATGTAAAGAATTAGATGTGACAGAAATTACTCAGAGTCAAAGTTTTACTCTAGCAGATTTAGCTAAAGATGAAGTAATTACTGAGGAAATGGTCGTTTCAAATCTAATGCAAGCCAGCCCATCTCAAAGTGATGACACCAGTTTAGTACCTTCTAATGGAGTGGCTGTATCGATGTTGAAAGATATCAATAGAACAAAAGATACTGTTTTGAATAAATCTTCTGAAATCATAATTAATAATTCTGAGTTATCTTTTCATAATAATGATAAAGATGTTCTGTGGAAAAGTGATGATGAAAGATTAATGAAGTCATCAAAGTTAAAGTTTAGAAATGATGCTGAATGGCCTCCTGATATGAAAATGAAGAAAGTGGACAGATCTTTAGTTGTGTGCAATACTGCCCATTTTAATAAATTCCATGATTATTTATTTATGAAATGTGATCTGAACAAAATTGATGAGGAACTGAACTCTTTAAACAGAAATGATAAACTTTGTTTTAAAGCATGGACATATGTTAAAAAAAAATAGTTTCATAAAAAATGGAGAAAAACTTCTCAACTCCCAAAGTAAAAATGTTATAATGGATGCCATTAGATCACAGAAAGTCAGACAAATTCTTTTAAAGCAAGATACTTTTAATAATGAACAATATAATAATATACCAAAGCACAATATTGTGACCGCTTTTGCCATTTTACTAAGAGATCTAAAAAGACAGACATATAACCTTTATATACCTCCCGACCCAGGGAGAAGGTAGAGATATACAAAATGATAACCCGGGAAATGACCACTATGACATGCACATGATGATGAGAAAAGGAATTACGGTAATATACCCACCTTTGTAAATATTAAGTTCAAACCCTCACCCAGACTGTTCTCCAAGGTCAAATCAATAAAAAAATCAATTATGTAAAAAAATGAATGAAGAAAATGTAACCAGAAATTATGTATAATCATTTTTTTTTGTTGTTTTTTTTTATAAAGTGACAAGAAATGAAACAGACAGATCGGAGAACCGATCTTCGTTTCAAGTGTTTTTATGTACGGTAATTCAAGCTACTGTTCGCCCGCAGTGAGATTTTGTCTATTTTAATTTATAATAAAAATTAATTATATATTTTATAGTTTATCAGTCAATGTGTAAAGATGCCGTATATAAATGTCGCAAACCATGAAATAATATTTGTGTGTGCGTGGTTTGCGAATTTATATCATTTAATTTAAAGTTTCAGTGCGGGCGTATTTGTTTTAAATTTTAGTTTTAAAATTGTATAAAGTCGTTTAAAAATACTGATCAAAAATCACATTCCTTTGATCAGTGTTTTTAATTAAAATCTAATTGCACAAATGTTCAGAGCAATTAAGTTGTATTCAAAATTAGTAAGGAATTTTTATATGTAATTATTATGTCAATTTAAAAATAGGATATTAAATTAAAAGATTGCTAAAAACAGATAATTGATTGTTGGTCAAGCTGCATCGCTAGAGGCTAGAGAAAGTAGGCGGAGCCTAAAACAAAAACAAGTCGGAAAGGTCAGCAGTGGCAAATTCTAGAAAAAAACTTACATTCTAACTTTGGTCGTGTTTGAGAGAGGTAGTCTCGAGACAACACAGCAGTTAATAATAATTCAAATATCTTATTAAGAAGTTTACCAGTGAATCGCCATGTTCATGGGCTAATTGCCAGGAGCTGATCTCTGCCCGCCAATATGGATCCTCGTGCCGCTGTTTGATCATGTTTCATATACTTCAGAATTTCCAACTTCCAATCTCAAAATTTACTATGCCTTACAAATAACTTTCAAAAATGCGCGCCTACGTTACAAGCCAAGCTGGATGAAGAAAAAGAGAACTTTGTTACACGAACTTTAATTTTCTTCCGTGCTTAATATTATTAATCAAGTGAATCATATGTAAGTCTTTATATCATTTATAATGCTATTATTTAACCTGTCAGTAAATTTTCTTTTCTTTTTAACCCTCTGCTCTAGTCTTTAGAAATAATTTATAACATTTGTAATTAATCGTAATAATCATTTAAATGAATGCATTTATATTGTTTTGTGTATTGCTTATTTCATAAACAAACATTGCCAATAGTAATTTTCCAAATCTGTGTAAACTAGTGTGTAATAATGATCAATTTAATTTAAAAGTAATTTCATGTTCTGAATTAAATATTCTTTCACATTCCGAGTTAGTAAATGTTAAATCACTTTATTATTCTATGTTCAGTTGTTATAAAATTACAATCCAAGTTTCAATCTTAAATATATATATAATCGTTTCAAAGTGTTCATTAATGTTATGTATAATATGAGAAATAATTCATTGCGTAATTTGATACTATCGCTACCGCCTGTCAACCTGAAGGGTTAGGAGTCCCAGAGTAAAATTAACTAATTATTGTTTTTTCACCGTCAGTTTAATTTCGCTATGTTTTATTGGGATAAGGATCTCAGCCTGTGGCGTAGAAACAGACAAATAGTTTCCAGGTTTTATATAATTTCTTTTAAAAATCCGCTTCAAGTATTCGTCCTTCACGTCTGTGGCAATGCCTTTCCTTCGCTGAAGTCAGCGTCTCGCCATTCTACCATTGGGGAATGAAAGCAGTTTTTCTTTCCCGGTAATCTCTTGGATCACCGGGGTTCGAAATAACCCCGGCTGGTTGTCGTGTCCCGGAACTACTTGGGGGCATTAAGCCTTGTCAAAGAACAAGCCGCCCGGTATTCCGTTAATGCACCGCAATTGATTACTGTAGGGCTCTTGAATATAGGCAACCACCAGTTCATATATTTTCCACGTCGTATTTATATAAAACCACCAGTTCATCTATTTTCCACGTCGTATTTATATAAAACCACCTCCACTGTTCGTCTACGTTCCGGCTCGAGCCTATTCAAATAAAATAAGTAAACAAAAATCTTTAGATAAATATTTTTTCCAATGCTCTAATACTCTGATTCTCTTAACCACCTGTCAATTATTTAACTACCCAGCTATTGGCATGAGTTTGTTTATTAAATAAAACGTTCACTAAAGACTAGTAGCCAAATACAAGAGGATGCATGGAAGTCTTACCGTACTGTATAACATTATATTATATGCTTTCTATTTGTCTTATTTAACACTATATTTATATGCTTTATATTTTTGCTTATTAAACACTTTATTTAATCTAAATTTTTGTGTCCTCCACCTTATTACTCTCTAAGTCTATTTAGCCACTTACTGTCTGTATTGGCAACTTAAATATATACGTTACATAAATGACCGTCCCAATATCTATAGTCTAATAAACCTATATATCATTAACTGTAAGAATTTAGTCCATGTTCTAAGCTGAGCTAGAAAAGGGATAACCCTGTGCTGGTGTAAAGTCATCATCGGTTTGGTCATGCCGGGGTTTGGGTTTGAATTCAGTTGGCGTTTTGGGAATTTATTCTTAAACGTGGGCTGGGTTTGAACTCGGGTACTGTGTATGAGTAAGCGTGGTGGATTTATACCGGTACAATATTTTCTATTTATTATTTTTTTATTTTATTATGATAATGTGTCAGAATAGTCTATGACCCAGTGAATTATTCCCTTTGTTGAAAGTAAGACACTGGTATTAAGGCATATTTTAAATCTATAAATAATTCCCAATTTTTATCTCACAAATCACTCATTCGAGGGCTATTCTAATCTTCTTTAATATTTACAACAATCAAATAGTTTAAAATCTATATTTTATTGATTTTAACCTAATATGAGAGTATGTGCGAGGTCAATGATTAAATGTGTCCCAAATGCATGATTGCGTTAATAAATCTATACTTTCTTTTCAAACCGCAAGCATGCATTTTCCTATTTTTAAATACTGTATTCTACTTTAATTTCAAAACTTGTCATTGACATCGAGAATGTGTGAACCCTTTTAAATAAATTTCTGGAAATTTCATTGGGCATTTTCTTAAACCAAGTAAACCCATTTTGTATGTTTTATATACATTAGTCTAGTATTGCTGGTAAATGAATTGGTTGTTGAGACCACTTTGTTTTCTTTCCAAGGATTTTAAATGGCCAAGTCCACTCTCTTTTCGTTTCCTGCATTTCCCAGGCAGAGTGTGTACTCAAATGTCACACCTGGGAATTAGATGCAGTTGTCACCCAGTCGCTAAGTTTCAGCTGTTTGTGGCACCACATTCCTATGGGTCAGTGGCAAGATACCCGTCATAGTCATTCCAAATATTCACTATTGTTTTATTTATATATTTATTTTACAAAGCATCCGTGATTTAAATGTATCACAACTTCCATTCTTTAATAAATTCATTATTCGCAATACCGACCTCCCATCTGCTTTAATTATTATTATAAAATAAATGCCTTGATTACATCCCCACTTTATCATATAGTAAGCTTTTGTCCGTGCTATTCTCAAAATCAATAAATATTATATAACCCATAATATCAAATATTTTATTAAACTTTTATAATTACTCAAAGCACCTTGCACATGTTCCCATCTCTTTAAGCACATTATCGTAATACTATTGGCCCAAGGGATAGAATATATAATTTTCTTTAAAACCTTTTGTAATTTAATGGAGTGTAATGCCAACAATTATTTAATAAGTGTCCCTGTCTCATATAAGCATACAGTGGTGTATTATATATATATATATATATATATATATATATATATATATATATATATATATATATATATATATATATATATATATATATATATATATATATAAATCTGTGAAATCATTTAAAACTAATTTTGATCTTTTATTTTATTGATTCCTATCACTGTCTCGGTCTATATATCTATTTTATACATTTCTTTTGTACATCCATAGACATTAATTAGTAACCTAAACTTATCTTAGTATAGAGTCTCTTTGTTTCTCCCTGACCACCAGGCACCGGTAAAAGGTTATACTAGTAGTAGCATCAGATGCGTTATCACATAGGTGGTGTTGTGAAATTTGGACTTTATATTCAAACTTAGTATATCTAGAAGCAACCCCTCCTAGAATGTTCAGTTTTGTGTTTGGGATTTGAATTCTGCAGTGTGTTAGCGAGATAGACGATTCTGACTGTTACAATATATATATATATATTGAATTTTTTATGGCAGTCGAGTCAGGTTCAAGAAATTAACTGAAAGTACTTCTGCGAATTTAAGGATTGTTTATAATAGTTTGTTACCGTTATTATTTTTATTGTAATTATATATATATATATGAGTGTGTGTAGTTTTGTTATAATAAAGTGGGTTATTTTATATGTTAAAGATTTACATAAGGAATATTAAAAGTTAGAAATTGAACCATTATATGGAAACAAATATAAATGAGAGCTGATTAATTTATAGATTTTTAATAAATTGATGATAATGATATTTTTAATCCTTATTTATTTATAATATTGGAATATTTGTTGTAATTTCATAATAATTAGATCCATATACATTAACATCTTGACACTTTAAAAGAAAATATCCAATATTAAAATATACAATTTGTGTTAAGCATATTTAATTTTTTTTTTTTTCAAATAAAGTAATGGTTTTGTCACTAAAATATTAATTAGCTATCTTTATTTGAAATACTATGAGGTATTAAGATTATAATGTTATAGTTTATATATATTTATTAGGTCATGTGACATCTGACTTGATTTTTTTTGTAATTTTATTTATCTGGAATACAATAAAAATTCTTTGGATCCAAAATAAATTCAGTAAAGATATTGTCATCATAGTATGACAATATATATATATATATATTCATGCTCTTGATTCCTATTTAATAATAAATATTTAAAGTATATAAACAGTAAGTGTAAAACTGGTGCTCGGATTCAAGTGATAGAATAGAGAGATATTAGCTTTATCATAATTAAACATATATGCATTTTTATTGGAATTGAATAGTTAGAGATGATAGAAATTTAAATATATATAGTGTTGTATGAGTTGGTATATGTACAGAACTATGTTCATGACATCTTTCTTATGCCTCTCAGTAGCCATCCCCTGTTATACAATTTGACAATTGAAATTATGGGACTTATTTCTTTAATAACCATACCATTAATTAAATAGGCTCTATAACCAAGCTTTCTTCATTGTCCATTTACCATTATATAATTTGGCACCATAATTTATGGTCATATTGAATAAGATGCACCTTGCACACCCTCTACCATTATAATGTATATCTTATATATTTATGTTGGAAATTTGCAAATATTAAAATGATAAATATTTAGTCTTTTTTTTTGTATATGCATATTAAATGGAATTGTTTATTAGCAATTTAAGATCATTGAAGATTTAAATTTCACACTTTTTGTTTGAATAGGTTCGTATTTCAATATTTAATATTGTAGCTTATAGTTAAAGATGTATTTTTTGAACTGGATGCCTGAGAATTGAACTTTTATATATTTATTCACAGAAGGCATTGTTGAAATTTCTTAACGTTTGGAGAGTGATTTGCCATTTGTTATATATATATATAAATCACAGACAAAGAGTAGAAAATAGTGAAATAATAGTAAATGAGACACATGAGTGTTTCCTAAAGAGTTTAGAAGCAATTAAATCTGTTACTGCAGATTTTATTTACTTGTGAAATTATGGAGTGAAATTTATAAATATTGTTAATTAATTTGACAAACACACACATATATATATATTATAAGAAAAAATAATAATTTTAATGGTAACAAACTATTATAAACAATCCTTAAATCTGCAGAAGTACTTTCGGTTAATTTCTGCGGATTTAAGGATTGTTTATAATAGTTTTTTACCGTTAAAATCATTATTTTTATTATAATTACAATTTTGTTTTAATTAACGGACATTTTATTTATATTACATATATATGTATATTAATTGATTATTCTTGTTTTGTAAAACTTTTTTATTTAAATGGTATGCTATATTCAAGCACCTGTTCTATTACCGTTCTATTTTTCTCAAAAAGACTTTCCGTTTACTATTATTATTAGTGTATTTATTTATAATTATTATTACTGGATTGCACTAGAATGTTGTTCTCATACTGATGCAACTTGTTCTGTTCTCAGACAGTACAGCTTTGAATGATAACATTTGAAACAAATCTATTTTAATTTTTTAGTTATGAAATTGTTAAGAGAAACCTTTCTATTTTATTGGTACGTTCTTTGTTTAAAATGTCTTTGTTTTATCTGTTCCTCTCTAAATGTAAGTTGAAATTATAAAATTGATAAATTTAAATCAGAATAGTCACTATTTTATATGTAAATCGTTTAAAATAATCTTTAAAATTTCTCACAAATAGTAACGTCAAATGTACATTTACAATATATGTAATACATGGATATAGATATGTATTTGTATGAGTGTATGCAAATGTATGGTTTCATGTTGCGTTAATAAACATATTTTTAAAGTTTCTTAGCAATAAAATTAAACTTCATAAGAATAATGATAAAGTTCCTAAGAATAACCATTTGATTCTATTTCTTTAATTAATAGCTATTTAAGAATAAAAATACTACTATTATTATTTTGAATATATGTTTTAATAGTTTTTAATAATTGTCTGTTATATTTGACGATAGTGAAAATAAATTTTAAAAATCTATCTAAAAAAGAAAAGAAGGTAAACAAAATAAAATGATTTATTACATTTATATTTCAGTCCTAAGACAATTAAAATATCGAAAATATATTACTTACCAATGAAAAACATGTTTGAAAACAATTATTTTTTGTAATATATACATAATTAACCTCTGCATTTAAATCTTTTGAGACCAACGGATCGACATTATCTCTCGAGAATATTCCTTTATTTGATCTTTCTTAGAATTAGAACATTTCCTGAAATAATTAATATTTTTTTAAAAAGTTAATAGGAATACAAAGGTGAGAGTAGAATATTATTCAGTTACAAAAATTATTACAGTAATAAATTATTTATATAACCATCTATGGAATCAAAAAACAATTATTAAAGGTAATATTAAATGTTTATTCTATATACTTAAGCTATAATAACAATATTAATAGTATTTATTGAATTTCTCATAAGAATATTTATTAAATAAAACCAATATGGATACTAAAACATCCGATATATATGGAGGCAGGAATGTGTAGTACAAAATTATTTGATTTGTACTAAATGAATTTTCCTCTGAACAAAATAATTTATGATTCTCTATATCAAAAAGAAAAAATAAGAAGAATAAAACCAGATAAACATTTAAAATATATATACAAAAAAAGAGGAAATGATTACCATTTGGATAGATATGTAAGAGGAATGTATTTTTTGTTGTTATTGTTATATTTTTTAATATTGATAATATTTCCTTGATTAAAAATCAAATCGTTTTTTGAAATCATGCTTTAAAAGATACTCTTAAAATGTATTTTATATTTTCTTTTCTTGATAAGATTTGAAATAATTAAATTTATTTATAGATTGAAAAAAAAGTAATATAACTTTAATTTATTTTTTTATTTATGACATATAAAGAAGTATAGTTAAATTAGTGTAAATAAATATAATTGAAGAATATTTAATGAAGATCTGAAGGATTGGAATTTTTAAAATAATGCATATATATTTAAATTAAATACAGATATCCATTATACATCAATTAATGTAATAATAAAAAAAAATGAAGCATTAATGATGGTAAGGAATATAAAAATACCCATTATAAAAACCAAAAGTATTTTCAGTAACCTGGTAAACATTTGCTAGTTCGAACGTTATTCTGATAACTAAAAAACTTCAGCATTTACAATGATTATTACTATTTATTATCATTTTAATGCTTTAATATGTATAGATATATGTGGATGAAGAGATTTGATTAAAAATGATAATAAAGCTAGTCTATTGGTACTTAATTTTTTAAATATATGCAAATAATATTGAGAATTTTCTATAAAAGTCCATGCATGTATATATGTAGTTACTGTTTTTTTTATTATTTTGGATTTAATTCTCTTAGAAAAGAGAATTTCTCTACTGATTATTTTATTTGTTCATCTAAATAATTTCACTTATCAGAAGTATTATTTATATAATACAGATAGCATATATAACAATGGAAAACTATATAAAATAATAACAATAGAAACAAAAAGTGTAAAAACTAAAATACCGCTATAATGTATACATGTACACACATGTATAAACTCTGTCTGATGAATCAATGATGGTGCATTGAGCACCCAAGAACTTTGCTAAGAAAGTTCATTATCTAAGAATTATACCACTTATTAGGCAGTAATTACATGCCAATGATCAATTACTAAACTAAAAAATCGATGCCAAGTGTTCACAATCATAATGTTATTCATCCAGAACAATATTCATCGGTATTTAGATCATTGCCAGAGGCACTGTCATCATTAATTTACATAGCTTGATTACTTAAAATATGATTTTGATGAAGTAATCAAGATTAACTAGTTATATTTCTCTAGAATTAATCACTTTTACTTATTCATCCAGACTCACCATAAAAATAATATTGGCTTGAGATAAGAATGATTGGATATCTTCAGACACTATTTTTTTCTGGGTTAAAAAACTGAAATTTATCTGTTACCTATTGCACCATTGATCTATTATAGTAAGTTATTAACGATTTAGTATAAGTTGGGAGTACTTGCAAAATTAATATTAGGACATGCAAATCATTTTCAAATATTAACAGGTTTTGAAGATGTTTTATATTTAAATATAATAAATAGGAAGATAGTGAATATAATATTAAGAACTGCAACAAAGATAGCTAGAACAAGAATCAGCAATATACCAGTAAATTTTCTAATGAGACAAAACAGTAGGTAAATAAACAAGGATTATGAAAATATACAGAAATGACTCATTAAGGAGTATTAAATATCTAAAGTTTTGTAAAATAGTATAAATAGAATTAATAATGATTTAATAAATCATAACTTGAATTAGCATGAAAAGAAGAGAATAGAACTCTTTAAAACGTAAAATAACATTTTGGAGTTGGTAGAAAACTTTTTTCTGCACTAACAAGAAAAAGATGAAATTATTATTAAATAGAGAGTTGATATCATGAAATGTGATACCACTAAAGAATAAGAAAGCAACATATTTCCTAAAATTACTATATTTTATGAATAAACTCAGAATTTTAAATGAAGAAGTGAGATATGCATTTAAATCTATGAAGAAAAAACATCTCTGGATAATGATAGATTTATTATTGATATCTTTAAACAACAGGCAAAAAAATTTAAAAAAATGTTGGTAAAGTTATAAACCAAATGTTTAAATGATAAAGATGCATCAGATGAATAGGAAAATGCAGTAGTAATATTGATTTTTAAAAATATGATAAAGAAGATATTAAATATTATAGATCTGTCAATATTTTATCTGTTCTATAAAAAATTTTATTAAGACAATTACCACTGAACTTTGGATTTTAAAGAAATTCTAAAACAATGTCTCAAATGCAAGTATTGAAAAAATATATTGAAAAAAACAATGAATATGAACTGCCATTATGCTTCACATTTAAAGATTATAAATTTGATTGTATAAGAATATTAACAGTAATTAAAATGTTGGTTCATCAAGATATAGACAGGATATTGTCACATTCTGAAGAATATTTATCATAATGCAGCAACAACAATTAGATTACATGGTGATGCTAGGAGAATATAACATTGAGAAACTTTATGATAGGGTGAATTCAATTTTAGAAGAAGCATTTTGTAGATTAAAATAGGAAGTTAAGAGATTATAAGTAAACAAAGTTTATTTATATCATCTAGATTTTGAAAATTATGTGATTGCTTTTGCAAATCATATTTCAGAGTTTTAGGACATTTTACAATCATTATCAAGTGAAAGTAAGAAGTAAGACTAAAGACAAATGCTAAAAAGCCCTAAATAATGTTTAATTGACTTTCTCAAGAAAATAAAAAAAAATGATAATGATAAATTAAAAGAAGTTTATTAATGGAAGCATAATGGATGAAAATAAAATCAATGATGTAAAGGTAGATGGAGTGCCTTTGATAGAAATGTCTTAATATTAAAATAAAATATGCCTACATGTTTGAAAGCATTCATTTTTAATATATGTGTTTTACCAGTTTTTACTTATGCAGATGATATTTGGATACTTAATAGAAGAACAAAATAGAACTTCAGACCATTCAATGAAGTATGGAAAAGTGCATGTTAGGATCAAACAAGGAGGAGAGAATGAACAGGTTTTATTGATATGTTTAAAATAATTATATTTCAAGTGAAGTTGGCTGGATATATTATTAGAAGAGAAGGCAATAGACAAAGAGCTAAAGTTTTAAGCTGGATCACAAGAGATTGCAAAGACTTAGGAAGAGATCACATGAGAGATGAATAGATGAAATAAAAAAGTTTGTTGTGGTATTTAGAAAAGAGGGTTTAAGGTCAGAAAAAAATGAATACAACCTGAATAGACTTTCATCCTATAGTGGCAATGGATCAATAATGTTTAAAAAATGATGATATATAAAAATATTGCATTCTTTCTTTATTTGAATGTTAAATTGAAATTAAGGGTAATTTTATTTATTGCAATGGTAAATAGATGTAATCAAATATAAAATTAATGAACAAGTTTATGATTTTTTAATATATATATGATCAATAGATGGCGTTTTTACAAAAAACACGATCAAGCGTTTGTTTACATAAACGATCAAAGAGTCTGACTCTTTGATCGTTTATGTCTCTTTGATCGTTTATGTAAACAAACGCTTGATCGTGTTTTTGGTAAAACCGCCATCTATTGATCATAAATACAAGCATCAGCAGGTTTTAACGTGATTAAAACTTGTTTTTGTTTTTCATATATATATATTACTTAATAATAATTTGTATATATTTATAGTATAATGAACATATTTCAAGTTAGGTTAATTGTTAATTATAGATAAGGTATATGTTTAATGATTTATTTTCAGTAAATAGTACACAGCTCCTTTTTGTCAATCAGACAAAACGTTTATCAGTATTACTACATTCCAGAGTTTAAATAAAAAATAAAAAATATATAATTATACTATTATATGCATTTAACATTTTATGTTTTTTAGGTTTCAATCATTTTAGAAAAGTACAAAATGATGCCTACTGTCTGTATAAATAGCTTATCTCAAATCAATATTATTATACAAGAAAATAGTTTTAGGTTAAAGATATTAAAGATTTTGAATTTCATATTATCGTCATGATAATTTCAAAAAGAATAGATATAGTTGCTTTATATAACTGTAATTACTCACAATGAGTTTCAAACTCTTTATAAAAGTATATATAAATATATGTTAAAACGAAGATTTGCATGGGTTAAATCTATAAAATACGTATTTTGCGGGTTCATTTGTGTTAAAAACTTTTAATTTTAATATACTGACGTTTTGACTTGGTCACACAAGCCATCCACAGAGTTATAAAAGGTAGAAAGACAGTTGTAGAGGCGCTACAATCACTGATTTGAATAAAACGTTAAAATTCCACCAATAGCAAAAATGTTAAATTTAGGAATGTTTTTTAAAAAAATCTCTCCAAATAGGAGGAAGTTTGCATGTATCATCTCGCTTATTGATACAATCTGGCCTTTTAAGTATCTCAATGGCTTCTCTAATTTTGCACTGGTAGAGATTATCACATCTGGATATGATCCTGGTATTAGAAAAATCAATTTTATGATCTGAATCTATAGTATGGAGTGAGAGTGCTGATGATGATGAGTGTTGTTTAACTGGATTAGCATGCTCATCTCTCCTAACACTGATGTGACGATTACTCATACCTATCTAAGAAGCTTTACAATTTTTACATGAGATTTGATAGACACCATGAGATTCAAGAGGGATTGAATCCTTAGGCTTGGTTATTATATTGCTGATCTTTTGATGAGCAGAAAATGCTGTATCTATATTATAGTATTTTAATATACGTCCGATACTGTCTGTAGTTTCTTTTACATATGGAACACAAATCCTAATAGCTGATTTATCATCTTTTTGTTTTCTATTTTGTCTATTTTGGACTTGAAATAAGGCTTTTTTTATAAACTTGTAATTATAACTATTTGCTAATAAAACACTATTAATATGACATTTCTTTTTTCAGATGTGTCTCATCTGAAAGGTTAATTGTTCTATTTAAAAGAGTTTTGGCTACAGAAACTATCTGAGTTGGGTGATGATGAGAATGTAAATGTAAATATATGTCTGTGTGTGTATCCTTTCTGAAAATAGAAAAAGATAAACTATTTGGTGTTCTGGTGACTAGAATATCAAGAAAAAAAAATTTTCCATCAGACTCTGTCTCCATTGTAAATTTAATATGAGGATGCATATTAGTTAAATGTAAGAAAAAAATCATCTAATTTATTTTTTCCATGTTGCCATATGACAAAAGTGTCATCTATGTATCTGAGCCAAATAAGAGGTTTTAAAGATGATGATTCTAAAGCACGAGTTTCTATATATTCAATGAATATTACCAAAATCACACTTTTCTTTATGTTTGCCATAATATCATATAAATATAATTTATCCAAACTTCAAACACTTTTAGCAAACTTTATTTGTACATACACCTACATTTCGACTGACCTGCAGTCTTCTTCAGAGCTATGATATAATGAACAAAAAAAAAAAAAACAACATAAAATATATATATTAAAAACCTGAAATAAATAATCAAACCCAAATAAAACAATTAATATAAAATAAAATGTACTACATAAATGAAAAATAAATATAAATTATACATGTGTATTCTTAACTTTATACATATATACAGAAAATAAAAATGCTCCTTTGTTTTTTAACAGATATGTAGACGATTATTTAATGATTTTTAATAAAAGCCAAAGACAAATAAGCTGGTTTATTAATGATATTAATAAAATAGAAGAGAATATAAAATTTACAGTTGAGAAGGAAGAGAATAATAAAATTGCATATCTGGATATAATGTTTCAAAAGAAATTGATAGATAAAAAATGGTGTATTGAGACAAGTGTTTATAAAAAGAATAATATTGGTAACAAAATAACAAATTGGTTTTCCAACATTGATAGGAAATATAAAATTAGTTGTATATATTCAAGAATATACAGAGCTGCAATGTATTGTTCAAGGAAAGAAGATTATAATATACAAAAAGATTTAATAATCAATGAATTAAAAATGAATGGTTTCCCTGTATATATAATTAAAAGAAGTATTGGAAAAATAGAATATAAGATAAATAAAAATGAAAAGAGTGAAGGAAAAAAGAAAGGTGAAGATAGATATATAGGAATAAAAACAAATAATAATATCATAGTAAATAAATTTAACAAAATTATAAAGAAGATTAATAAAAGATACAAAAGAATAATTAATACAAAAATAGTTAATAAAAAAAGAGAAAACCTATTAAATTTGATAGATAACAAATACATAGGATATAATAAAGATAATAAAGAAATAATTAATGGAGTATATGTGATAAAATGCAAACAATGTCTAGATAGTGGGATTGATAACAAATATGTGGGAGAAACAAAAAATTCTATAAAAACAAGACTAAAACAACATATGGCAGATAATAAATCACCAATATATATACATACAAAAGAAACAGGACACAAATTTACACAAAGTTCAATAAAAATGAAGTTATATACAAAAAGTATTAAAGAAAGGAAAATAAAAGAAGCTATATTAATAAGAAAGATAAAACCAGAATTTAATAGAGATTCTGGGATTAGGATGAGATTGGTTTAGTTATTAAATAAGATATATAGAGGTAAATATGTAAAGAGATAATTGTTAATAAATAAGTTGGGGATGATAAAAAATGGTTAGGTTAAATACGAATATAAATTTGGGTATATTTACAGATATTAAATAATAATAAATAAATAAATTAATAAACTTAGCATAATATTTACATATAAAACAGTATAAAATTTTTTTATAAGAATTATATAAAAATAATGATAAAAGTTAAAATATATAAAATAAAAAAATATATATGTAAATAAAGTTGTAGGGTTTATATATATAAAAACATATAAAGAAGTATAATATAAATTTATGAGTATTATATAATAAAAGTTAAAGTGTAAAATATATATATATATATAAATAAAGAGTTGTAGGGGATATATATTTAGTTTAAATAATATGTAATAGAGGGAGCTAGGGTATAAGATAATTTTTTGAAAAAAAACGATTTTTCATTATTTTATTTTGAAGATCAGAATAGCCTTAGTAAGTGTAAAGATTATAAAGTTTATAGGTTTTAAATATTCAGCAATAATAAATATAAAATATTAATTTTAAAAGAAGAATGAGTAAGAAAATAATAAATATGATTTAAAATTAAAAGAATTTTAATTACTAATCATAAAGTTTAAGTTTATGAAGAATACAGATAATTAGTAGATTGTTAATAATAATAAAATAGATAATATTTAGATTAATAGTTGTCCTTGAATGTATATATGTATAAAGTTAAGAATACACATGTATAATTTATATTTATTTTTCATTTATGTAGTACATTTTATTTTATATTAATTGTTTTATTTGGGTTTGATTATTTATTTCAGGTTTTTAATATATATATTTTATGTTGTTTTTTTTTTTTTTTTTGTTCATTATATCATAGCTCTGAAGAAGACTGCAGGTCAGTCGAAACGTAGGTGTATGTACAAATAAAGTTTGCTAAAAGTGTTTGAAGTTTGGATAAATTATATTTATATTCAATGAATAAATCAGCTATTACTCCTGAGATAGGTGAGCCCATAGGAGTACCAAAAACTTGTCTGTAATGCTGTCCATTGTATACAAAATATGTATTTAAGAGACAATGTTTAATCAAAGCAATAATATGGTCAGGTAAATTGCAACGTTGTGAGATTATCTTTAAAGCTTCATCAATTGGAATGTTTGTAAACAAAGACATGACATCAAAACTGATCAGAATGTCATTAGCATTAATTTTTAAATTTTTTAAAACAGAAATAAAATGAAGAGAGTTTTTAATATATGATTTAATAGATGGGATTGTAGGTTTAATGAAATTTGATAAGTATCTAGCTAAAATATGAGTTGGAGAACCTATTGCACTTACTATTGGACGAAGGGGGAGGGGTATCTGGTTTGTGAATTTTTGGAAGTCCATAAAATTTTGGACAGACACAAGATTTTTCAGGAGGGATTATTTTATTTTTTATCTCTGTTTCAATAGGTGATTTATTAATAATAGCTTTTATTGTTTTTTCCAAATATGTAGTATGATCTCTTTTTGATAGTTTATAAATTTTATCATTAAGCAGATCTAAAATTTTATTATGGTAAATGCCACAATCCATTACAACTGTAGCATTACCTTTATCAGCTGGAAGTGCAATAGGTTCTTCAACTCACATTTTAGCTAGATACTTATCGGATTTCATTAAACCTACAATCCCATCTATTAAATCATATATTAAAAACTCTCTTCATTTTATTTCTGTTTTAAAAAGTTTAAACATTAATGCTAATGACATTCTGATCAGTTTTGATGCCGTGTCTTTCTTTATAAACATTCCAATTGATGAAGCTTTAAATATAATCTCACAATGTTGCAATTTACCAGACCATATTATTGCTTTAATTAAACATTGTCTCTTAAATACATATTTTGTATACAATGGACAGCATTACAGACAAGTTTTTTGGTACTCCTATGGGCTCACCTATCTCAGGAGTAATAGCTGATTTATTCATGGAATATATAGAAACTCATGCTTTAGAATCATCATCTTTAAAACCTCTCATTTGGCTCAGATACATAGATGACACTTTTGTCATATGGCAACATGAAAAAATAAATTAGATGATTTTTTCTTACATTTAAATAATATGCATCCTCATATTAAATTTACAATGGAGACAGAGTCTGATGGAAAACTCCCTTTTCTTGATGTTCTAGTCACCAGAACACCAAATAGTTTATCTTTTTTTATTTACAGAAAGGATACACACACAGACAGATATTTACATTTACATTCTCATCATCACTCAACTCAGATAGTTTCTGTAGCCAAAACTCTTTTAAATAGAGCAATTAACTTTTCAGATGAGACACATCTGAAAGAAGAAATAAGTCATATTAATAGTGTTTTATTAGCAAATAGTTATAATTACAAATTTATAAAAAAAAAGCCTTATTTCAAGCCCAAAATAGACAAAATAGGAAACAAAAAGATGATAAATCAGCTATTAGGATTTGTGTTCCATATGTAAAAGGAACTACAAACAGTATTGGACATATATTAAAATGCTATAATATAGATACAGCATTTTCTGCTCATCAAAAGATCAGCAATATAATAACCAAGCCTAAGGATTCAATCCCTCTTGAATCTCATGGTGTCTATCAAATCTCATATAAAAATTATAAAGCTTCTTACATAGGTATGAGTAATCTTCACATCAGGGTTAGAAGAGATGAGCATGCTAATGCAGTTAAACAACACTCATCATCATCAGCACTATCACTCCATACTATAGATTCAGGTCATAAAATTGATTTTTCTAGTATCAGGATCATATCCAGATGTGATAATCTCTACCAGTGCAAAATTAGAGAAGCCATTGAGATACTTAAAAGGTCAGATTGTATCAATAAGCGAGATGATACATGCAAACTTCCTCCTATTTGGAAAGATTTTTTTAAAAAACATTCCTAAATTTAACATTTTTGCTATTGGTGGAATTTTAATGTTTTATTCAAATCAGTGATTGTAGCGCCTCTACAACTGTCTTTCTACCTTTTATAACTCTGTGGATGGCTTGTGTGACCAAGTCAAAACATCAGTATATTAATATTAAAAGTTTTTAACACGGATGAACCCACAAAATATGTATTATATATATATGTGCAAGTATAAAGAAGTCATGTGATGTTCATAGGTATAATGCGATAAAATTATAGTTTTCATTTACTAACTAAATCAACTATATACAATTATATACATATATAATTTAATAGCCTCATAAGATCAATAAAAGGAGATATTCTTACTTTACTTATGTCTTAGAAGTGAATGCAGGTTTGGAAAACTTGTTTTTTCCCCAGATTCTAGTCATTTTTTTAAAAAAAATTAATTCATGTAGCATGTTGTATTCAAATAACCTAACCATTCAATACTAAGTGATGAATAGATAAATAGCTAGTACTAGTTACACAAATAAAGATGAAAACATTTAAACCAATCAGAAAGCATAATGTGTAATTTTTATTTTTTTATTTTTCTATAAGAGGCTTTATGAAAGCTCTTTAAGTAGTAATAAGTTTTTTAAAAAAATCGTTTTACATAATTTTTGCTTAGAAAAAATGGAAAAAAAGTTTTTTTTTTATTGAAATGAATAATATATTGTTCATTTCAAATTCTCAAACTTAAAACCAAAACAATAACAACAATTGATTGTACTTATTAAAAGTACAATTTGGATGTCATCTGGGCATTTTATAAGCTGTTTAGTCAGCTTTTGTTTAAGAAACTAAGATTGTTCAGGTGTAGTTTGATAATAAAATCTATCTGAGAGCCTTTTTTTATGGCAATATATATAAATTTATGTTAAATTTAAAATAATATTCACACTCTCACTAATGCAATGAATTAAAAAAATCACATCTTCTTGGCTTTAGTTCACTTGCACTCAATATTCATTGTGAAATATCATATAATCAAGTAAAATTTACACTTCAGTTATTAACTATAATTTAACAGGTTTTTTATTTTAATTTTACATATAATACTAATATTTAGTTAATGATGAAAACTGTTTATAAATCTAGTAGAAGTGAAATTGATTTTATTTTGGTAATTAATCTATCATTAAATTTACCATAGTTAAAAAAGAGTGTTTGTTTCATATATATAAATTAGCATCATATAGCCATGAAATGGAATATATATATATATAATAAAAAGTCAGATGTCACATGACTTATATATAACTTGCAATTACCAATATGTAAACTTAAGAGCATGCTAATGCTCTAATCAAGCTTTTTTTTTTATTATGATAAATGCTACTACAAGAGAAGGCATTCAAATCATCTTTATCTTAGAGTGTCCCCATCCCCAGACTGGGTTCGATCTTGTTTAGTGCATTAGCAAGTCTTAAGTTTATATATATATATATATATATAACCAGGCTCTTCACAAACCTGGAGCTTAATTGTAAGTATAAGAGATTTGAACTCAGAGAATATATATATATATATATATATATATATATATATATATATATATATATATATATATATATATATATATATATATTAGTTACAGATGCAATTTGAATAAAATTCTTACCTGTCTGTTTGTGAATTTAAGACTTAGTTTCTTATTGGTAAACTTAAATCAACATACCTCTACTGATTTTACAGTTGATAAATCTTTTTAAAGCTGTTAAGATACGATTCTGTTTGCTATAGATAATAACTGAAGCTTCACTAAAAGAAAAGGAAATGAATACTTTATAATTGTTATTTAACATTAGTTGCCAAAAAAATATTTCTTGTAAAAAAACAAGCCAAATTTATTTAAAAATCAAATCTTACAATAAATTTGTCAATATTATTACTTACTTATATAAGTTAAAGTCAAATAGGAATTTTTAATTTTACATATTAATTTTCTTTTTACTTTTATGTTTATTTAAATGGGTAAATTAGAAACAAATTTTAATACATTTTGATTATGTAACATAATAAATAATTCCTCCATTCCATAATGTAGTCGATTCTGTTGTTTGTTATTGGTATTTTGTGACTTAAATATTAATTCACAAAATATTACACATCATATTAATAAAACAATTATTATATACTTGAAAGAATAAATAAACATCTGTATGAGAAATTATATGATAACTGTAAAATTTCAAAAAATATGAGAAAATGGTACTGGGAGTAAAATGAAAGATTAAAAAAAGTGAAACTGTAGGAACAAATAAATAATACTGATGAAGATAATTAGTAAGTTAAATTTGAATAATATACATATAACACCAAAAGTCATATTTAAATATGTATTATAAAATCTCTATCTAATTCTCATATTGTGTCTTACAATTGATATAAGTGATTATATAATTTCACTTTTATTTGCATTTAATTAGTTTTCTTTATTACCATTGTCTAGACATAAGTTTATTTAAATCTATGTTGATATCTTATTGATTACTTATAATAATCATAAATATGTAGTCATTCACATCGTAAAATTAGGTGAATGCTTTACTTTTTACAATTTTTTGTTATAATTGTTTATGATTATTTAACTGAAATGTATCTTGATTAGACTTACCAAAAGAATAAAAAACTATGGTCTGTTCTATTATTCTCAAAATATTTCATTTATTTTATAAACTGAAAATAATCTTTCTAGAAATGATGATGTGTAAAGTCTTTGTTTTGATTACATTCTAATTTTTTTAAATATTTACAGAAACAAAATGTGAACATTTAAAATTTATTTTAGTAGTAAACAAAAATATATATCAAATGAAGTCAAATTTATTGTTTTCTGATATGTAATAATCATTTTATCATATATTTTATGTTGATGTGTAAGACAAAGAAAAACATCAGAATAACAGAAATATAAATATAACAGCAAAATTTGGCAGGGTTAATGTTTGTGATTGATTAAACTTATATTGTGATAAGTCATATAAAAATAGTTTCATAGAAAAAGTAAAATAAATATAATACATTTCTATTGAGATTACAATACCTCCTTCTCAAAGTGTTTTGTTTGTTAATTACAAAACTTTTATCTTTCTCTTTTTATTTACTGAAAACATATAAATATGTAAGCATTTCCTAGAAATATTTATAACACAAGTAGAATATTGCAATGAGAAGCAAGAACTTAAATAATATTCAAACTGTAAATGCCAAATATATTCTAAGCATTGAGTATTATTTTGACTATCTTGCACAAGGTGATATATAGTTTAAAAGTGGGTGTTTATTTATTTTATATTTTTTTATGTTTTATGTTCAATAGTAATACATACATTTCTGTTATGTTATATGCTATGCCAATTATTGATTTCTGATTAAAACGAAGGTAATATAATACAATATTTAATCTAAAAGGGGATGGGTGATGGTCATTAGTGATCAAAATTCATCAACATTGGTTTTCAAAGTATTAAATGATATTATGATCTTAATATTGGGTTAAACATTGTGAAAGTGAAATTTCATTATTGCTATTTATTTTAAGATATGGTAAATAGTATTATATTTTTAGTTTATTAATTATATATTGTAATTTTAATATATTTCAACAGCACCATTTAAAGTGAAAGACGATTTTAATAATATGTATAATTTGTAAATTGATGATGGTTGGTGTGAGATTATCTTAAATTCATTGTGTACATGGTAAAACATATTTATAACTATGCATTATCATTATTAACAACAATTTAGTGAATCTAGAAAGTGAATGTTAAATAAGGTTAAATATTCATGGTTGATGATTGGTGCAGGTGACTATTTTGCAGTTATGAATATTTCATTGGATGTTACTGGTTTTTCATTTTATACTATTATTATTGTATTAAGAAGTCATTAGTATCTTGCAGTGTCATGGAAATATCAGACAATATCTTATAAGGTAGTCATGATCTTAATAAATATGCTTGGATGATATGATGTATTAAGGAAGTTGTTGATCTTTTACTATATATTATCTTGTATCCATATAGGTGCTGATAGACACCTGGATATTTACTTCAAGTATATTCAGACATGACCTTATTGTAGACATGTTCCTTTAAGGTCTATGTTAGTAATGTTACCTTGGTGATCGAGTGTAGAGTCACTATTGAGTAGATGCATATTATTCGGTAATTGTTGATCAGGAATAACTTAAAGAAGATATGCAAGTTATATTCTTACTGGTTGAATGAATATTTGTGATTCAGCTAACCTCCAATCTAATATAAGTTAAAGTAATATACTAAGGAAATTGTTGAAACAAGAGTGCAATCAGTTTTGTCTAATATACTCAAGGTTTTGTAGCTTCTTGTTTTATGCTTTATTAAAACAATAAATTTCAACAATAAATATCTTATGGGAGATTAGAGAAACCATAAACAATGGAATCAGATATGGAAAATATATAATTGTGATTAATTGGTATGTTAGGTATGTTGATTCTTTAACTGGAATAATTTCCATAACAAGTTATTATATTATCGAACTTATTATTATTCTATTATGATTTTTTTATTATTTATGAACACAAATAATGCTCACTTATGATATTATTTTGGGATCTCTTGACAAGTACCAGAATTTAGGTATGGACATTTAATATTGTATTTTGTTTTACTATTGAAATTATAGTTTTGTTATATGTACCATCTGTAGATAAATGTAAATATTAGTGTAAATAAATGTTGGAATCATCTTTGTAGTATGTGAATCATTGCTTTTGTGTTCAGATTATTCCAAATCATCAATCACCAATTCAGTTAATTTGTAGCCATTACAGTTTAATGGAATTATTATTGATTACATATTTCAATTTTCATCATCGATTCATCATTGCAATACTGATTATTATGTACTCTTTGGGAATTGAAAAATAGGTTTATTTAATTTATTTAATGAGTGATTATTTAGAACCCCATATTATTTTCCAGTTATAATCAAATATCTGTAGTATGCTTTAAGCATTGTGATTTATGCATAATTCAATCAATGGAAAGTATAATATGCTAGTTGTGAAATCAATTAATGAGCTTGTAATGTGATATTGTTCATTATGTAAATCATATTAATATTGCAACCAGATAAAAGATTCAAACCAGACTATTAGTTATAATGTCTCATAGTTATGCTGGAGCCTTTGCACATTGAGTGGCAGTAAAATGAACCCTCTTGTCTAACATAAGTGTGCCTTGATTTGGACATGTCAAATATAGAACCCTGAGATATAAATATTAGATTTTTATGATTTAAATGTATCACACAAGTGATGTAGCAAATGAAGCCAGAAGACAACATTTCTTAATGTGCACAATTTCGCTGATGACCAATAGTTGGGGAACAGTTGGTTACAATATATATATATATATATATATATATATATATATATATATATATATATATATATATATATATATATATATTAGTTAGCCTGGTGAGCATTTTAGCTCATAATTCTGGTAAACCCAAGAATAAAATTGGTATATCAAAATATTAAGCATGATTCATCATCTGCAAATAATTGTCATCTCATTATTACTGTGATGCCTATACTGGTAATTTATACCCATTCTCACTCAATAATTAATGTTTTGTTTTATTATTTATCATTTATTTATTAAACTTATTTTAAAATTATAATACATTTTATGTCATTACTCTTACTCCAAATCATCCAAATCCTTTATTATTATCATTATTAATATATTATGCATTTCCTTAGTTAAGTCCTAGCATGTTAAGTAGTTCATTTAATCTTTAATTATAGTTAAATTATCATTTTCCCCCTGAGTCTCATGTTTTTCTCTCTGTTCATCCAGCTTGCTGAAGAAATTGAGACCTAGTGTAACCTCAAAAATGTCATTAATAGATTATTTAATCTCAGAGTGCTGGCAAATGAGTTGAAGTATTATAAGATTCAAGATCTCACCACCTCATCTAGATCAGCTTTGGTGTAATTTGCCTCAATGCTGGATTTTGTTGTGTGAATGCACAAATATGGTTGCTACAATATATATATATATATATATATATATATATGTAAAACTAACCAAAAATACATATAAAAACAACAAAAAAAAAGATTTATAAATCCAAGATATAATATACTATTTCAACCAGAGGACTGGTTTTCATCAGAAAGAAAAAATACACAGTGAAATGACAATATTAAAAAAATACAGATTTGATAAAAGTCTAAAAATTTAACATAAAGTGACCCGATTGGTCACAAAATCTAACACAGGATATCTAACCAATCAATGACAAAATGATTCCAATGCATACTTAAAACATTTTCTTCTAATTAAGCTTAAATTCTATTTAAATTGAAAAAATAAATAAAAAATCCAAAATTAAAAAAAATATATATGTGCATACATACAAAAAATAAACTGTGCTCATATTAATATTCGTTAAAAACTAAAATACTTATACATATTAATCAAAAATTATAGTTAATGCAAAGTACAATAATTATTTATAATAATTAATTATTTACCTATATACCAATTAAACACAGATATTAAACATCCATATAACCAACCTTTACATAAAAAATCTCATATAAGAAAAATTTCCACATATTAAAAAACTCCCTTACATATAAAAATCGTTTAGGAGACCAGGTAACTTAAAGATATGAGTCCCAATGTTTAAATTCAATCCATGTGGATCTATGGTCTTGAATTTAAAAAAAAAAAAAAAAACTCTTCTTTTGTTTTCTCTCTCTTGTAGAAGAAAAACCCTCCTGTAGAATTACTGCTCTTAAATCATCAATTGAATGATTCAGTAAATTAAAATGTTTTGAAATTGGTCTATCTTCATTCTTATGCAAAATGTCAAATTTATGATTAGCCATTCTGACATATAAACTATTATCTGGCTCACCTATATAGTGGTTTAAACATCTACTATACTCTATCAGATATATCAAATTTACACTTTTATATGTAACATAATTAGGAATATACCATTTAAAATTACAATTCCTTGTACCACTTTTGTCATAACAATATGTTTACATGTAAAACATCTTTTATCCTCACTTGGATAACATCATTTTTCCTGTACCGAACTTCTAATAAAATTTGTTTTGACAAGTATATCTCTAAGTGACCTATGTTTTCAATATACAATCTTAGGTGGATCGGAAGAAATAGATGTTAAATTTGATATATCTGATAGAGTGTATTAGATGTTTAAACCAGTATATAGGTGAGTCAGAAAGTAGTTTACATGTCAGAATGACTAAACATAGCTTTGACATTTTGCATAAGAATGAAGATAGACCGGTTTCAAAACATTTTAATTTACCAAATCATTCAATTGATGATTTAAGAGTATTATTCTACAGGAGGGTTTTTCTTCTACAAGAGAGAGGAAACAAAAGGAAAGTTTTTTATTTTTAAATTCAAGACCACAGACCCACATGGATTGAATTTAAACACTGGGACTGGTCTCCTAAAATATTTTTATATGTAAGGAATTTTTTTATAAAAGGAAATTTTTCTTATATGAAATTTTTTATGTAAAGGTTGGTTATATGGATGTTTAATATCTGTGTTTAGTTGGTATATAGGTGAATAATTAATTATTATAAATAATTATTGTACTTTGCACTAACTATAATTTTTGATTAATATGTAGAAGTATTTTAGTTTTTAATGAATATTAATATGAGCACAGTCTATTTTTTGTATGTATTGAAACAGACAGATCGAAGGATCGATCTTAGTTTCATAGTTTTCATTTTGAAGTATGGTAATTCTAAATCACTATTTACCCGCAATGAGGCTTTTTCTATTCCAGGCCACATAAATTTTAAGTTAGTTATTTTATGCTTTGTTTAAAAGAATTTAATGTAAATATTACAAGTATAAATATTACAAATCATGATAAATAATATTCGTGTGTGTGGTTTGTAGGTTTATATTCACTCAATTTAAAAGTTTCATTGCATGTATATTTTTTTTTAATTTTAAATCTTTCAAAATTATACAAAGTCATTTAAAAATGCTGATCAAAAGTCACATTCCTTTGATCGGTATTTTTAGTCAAATTTTACATGTACAAAATGTATAGAATAATTAGTTTGTACTTTGAAAGTTAAGATAATGAATTTCAATTTTGTATTCACGAATTCCTATGTAATTATTTAGTTTGTCAATTTAGAATCATGTATTGAATTTAGAAATAAATGTAAATCAAACAATGGAAATGAGAAATGTAGGACTCTTATAAAGAAAGGCGAATGCAATTGTATAGTCAAAATTAGATATTGCTGGAGGCCAGAAAATCAAAAGAGGCAGAGTCATGAACAAAAACTATGCAGAGTGATCAACCGTAGCCATCTTATATTATAATATACTAGGGGACTTTACTTTTTGACTTTGCTGTGAGTAGACTGTCTCGGGCTACAGCAAAGGAGTTGTGCCAGAGAAATCATCTCAACTGTGATTAAGAAGTTGCCCGGTAAATTGCAATAATGTTGGGCTATGTCCAAGAAGCTGATCCCTGTTCTGCCGATTTAAATCTTTCGAACTGCTGATCCATAATGTTTCCTGTGCTTCCAGTTTTCTCAATTCCAACCTTTAAATTAATCATGCCATTCTAAGAAATCCAAAATGCGCGCCTACATTCTGCATAAACATTACCACAAGGAGAAAAGCCAGACGAAGAAGAATGGTAACTCTTGTTACATGCACTTTTTAACTTTCCTCTAAGCTTAATAATTTTATTATTTAATCTGTTATGAATTAATCTAGGTAATTACATGTAAATTTCTTGCTTTCCTTCGTTAAAATGTTACACTAAAGCCTGTCAGAAAATTTCTTCTCTAATATTTCTGTGCTCTAGTCTTTAGATGATAATTTACTAATATTTTGTGCCTAATAGTAATTCATTAGTGAATATACTTATATTTTTATTATTACTTACATTTACAAACAAAGCGATGCCAATAATAAAATTTTTCAACTCTAGTTAAAGCCATTAAAGTTTATTTCATAGTATTATTAGTATATTCATTTTAAAAGTAATTTTCTTTTATCGAACTAAAAAAATTGGTTCATTTATGTTGAGTTGAGAAATATTCAAGTACCTGCATTGTTCCTTTTATTTTGTCAAAATGATATTTTAATCTTTGCTCCAAATAACAAATATAAAATAAAGTCTAAATTTTTATTATGTTATTTTTTATATATGAACGGAGTAATAATATAAAGTGAATATTTTTGTTACTATTATTACCTTCCGAACAACCTGGGGAGTTATGGGTTTCAGAGTGAAATTAATTAATCGTTACTTTTGTGATCTTTTGATTTCGCTATGTTTTATTTTGAATAGTCATATCAGATTGTTGCGTAGAAAATGTTACGGAGAGATAATCAAGGTTTTATATAGTTTCGCTTTAAGTCCACTTCCGATCACTCTTCCTCGATGTTACTGTAGCAGTGTCTTTTCCTTCGCCTAAGTTGGCGTCTCGTTTTTACTACCAATTGGAAAGAAAGAAATTCTTCTCCAGATAATCTCTTGGATCACCGGGGTTCGAAAATGATCCCGGCTGGTTGTAGTGTCCCGGATCTACTTGGGGGCATTAAGACTTGTCAAAGTACAAGCCGCCCGGTCTTCCGTCAATGCACCGCAAGTTATTATTGTAGTATATCTTAAGCTCTGCAACCATCAGTACATCACTATTATATTATATTCTTATATAAAGCCTCCTCCAATTATCCATATACGTAATGGTTTGAATCTATTAAATTCAAACAACTTAATAAAATAGGAATTAAATATTTTAAATGCTCAAATTCCTCTGATTCTCATATCAACTCGTATGACCATTTAAAACATATAAATATTGGCATGCATTTTGTCTATCAGTCTAAAATGATTATTAAGGACTAGTAGCAAATTATTAGAAATATACGTATGAAAATTTTACCGTATCTGTACATAGTATTCAATGATTTCAATAATTATTAAAAATTTATCTAATCTATTTTTGTCTCTCTTGTCTTATTACTCTCAAAATCTAGTTAAGCACCTGCTGTCTGTATCGACAACTTAAATATATATTGAATTATTAACCGTACCAAAATCTCGAATATAAGATATATATAAATAACTGATTGTAGGGTAATTTAGTCTGTGTTTTCCGACGAGCTAGTAAAGGGAAAACCACGTACCGTTGTTGCGTTGTTCATCGGTTGGTCATGCCAGGGTTTTGGGTTTGAATTTGGTTTGCATTTTGGAATTTATTCCTAGACGTGGACTGGGTTTGAATTCGGATTACTGTGCGCGATTAAGCATGGTGATTTTACCGGTACAGTAGTTGAAATTTTGTTTCAGTATGCATATATATATATATATATATTAATTTTGGATTTTTTATTTATTATTTTAATTTAAATAGAACTTAAGCTTGATTAGAAGAAAACATAGTTTTTTTTCTTTGCTTAAGTATGCATTGGAATAATTTTATCATTGGTTGGTTAGATATCCTGTGTTAGATTTTGTGACCAACCTGGGGAGTTTTGTCAAATTGTAGTATTTTATCAAATCTGTATTTTTTGAATATTGCCATTTTACTGTGTATTTTCTTCTTTCTGGTGGAAACCAGTCCTCTGGTTGAAATATTATATTATTTCTTGGATTTACAAGTCTTTTTTTGTTTATATATTGTAAGGGGATGGGGGTATCGAAAAGTTAAAAGAACCTGGGGTGATAGGAAATCATCATCACTCCCAGTCCATTTAATGAAATACAAATATCAGTAATTTGAAAAATTATATATAAGTATAAAATATTTAGGGGAACATGTGAACATGAAAATCTCCAAGAGATCATTGAGAGATCAGCCAGCTAACTCAGAAGAGCAACTAAAAACATAATTAACTATTGACCAGCATTATCAAAAAGTAATTATGAGTAATACTCAAAATGAATAACTATCCATCATCATCACTGATGGGAATAAACAAATCAGTACAATATATCAACAGTCAATCTTGTGAATGGATCGGAAACGGGTCTTCTGTAGACCAGGCTAACTATTGAACCTTTGTCAGCTTGGGCAATTATTTAAACATAACTTGGATGCCCCAGCTTGGTGCCCATCCATTAGTATACACAAGAATCAAAAATTGAAACAATAATGCTGGGACATTTAAGACATGCTGATCATCATCAATGCTTAGGCCACTTGTACTGGCCAACTATAAACTTAAATTTTTAACAAAGACTAAAGTAAAATAAAAAATAATAGTGCATGGGCTTTAAAGAGTATCCTCTTTTGCACCAACCAGGATGATGATTGATCATCTCTGGATGCCCCAAAAGCACTAAATATACATCCCCATTTATATATTCATCTCGTGCATGAATCTAGCTCAGAGAACATAAGCTCTATTACTGTATGTGACCAAGAGATGATGGAAGCAATTTTTAACAATTAAATAAGTTTATTAATAACAATAAAAAATGATATTTAAGGTCTTATAGGTTAAGGGTTTTGATTTTGAATGATACACAATAATAAAGTCATCACTTTGTAATTTACAAGATTACTACAAAATTCAAATTAATACAGTAACTGCATTATTTCTAATGGGTATCTATAATCATACATATATCCATACACAGACATCTTTTATAATTATGATAAGACATTTCAATTAAACAAACAATTATCACATTTGTGATTTACATTATTACTATTCAAAATTTAAATTGTTACTTATTCATTAAAATATGGATTTACATATATATGTGAACAGACGCATGATTTATAATATACAATTAAAATGATTAAAATTTACATATGTGTTATAATTGACAACATTGGTATTTACAATATAATTGACAGATATATGCACACATACATGTGTGTGTGTGTGAAATTTCTGCACATATTTAACTTGTTCCATAATAATACATGTTTAAGCTTTTAAATTATATTTTAAATAATACAAATACTTATGCAAGGTTTACTACAACATGTATATAGAATTGCACAGATTATTAACAAATTTAATTTTGTCAAACAATAAATAACAATACTTTTATAATTAATAATTTCATTTTGAATATACATAAAATTTACATATATATGTGTGTATCAATATTTAAAAAAATCAGTTTATCAAATTCTATTACAGCTTTCTTTTATTCCTTTTAAAAAAAATATAGTCAAATTTCCAGAGGTTAGAAAGCTTTTATTAGGTTACCTCTTAACTAATTATAAATGTCTTTAAATTTAAAAATATAGATTTAAAATGTCTATCAAATGAATTATTGAAAAACAACTCACTTTTTTATGCAAGTTTATCTGTGCCCCTCTTTATATAGACACAGCAGCATATGTATAACTACTTCTTTATTCAGATGGTGTTTCTCTTAGGCAAGCTGTTTTTTATCAATCCAGGCAATTGTCATCATCAGGTAAAAGTATATAATTCAGGTATAGTTGGCTTTTTTCCTTTTGTAATCAGTTCTACTTATACTTGGATTTTGTAAGCTTCAGGTCAGCAAGCTAATTTTCCAGAACACTTTTAAGGCTATGAATTACAAAGAATCTTGACCCTTTTCCTCCATGTAAATTCAAATTCCATTAGTGAATTGAATAGCAGCTACTTCCTTGCATTCTTTCATCATCATAGCAGTTCTCTATATATTCTACTAGCCATATCTGCAAACAGCTTTATTGTTGCCATTCTCTGCTACAGTTACCAACTCTTCACAAAATATTTTGGCTAATTTTATAGCTAGCTTGTCTGCTAACTGCTTTCCAAAAATATTAAAGCCAAACTTTGCAGTTGGGCTAGTTGGCCACTGCTTAAAATATTACAACCAGACTCTTCTGATTAACTCTTACAAAACTTTCAGCAAAAACTAACTGATATTTTTTTATCAGTCTTTTATAACCTTGGTTAGGTCAGGTGACAAAAACACAGTGGCTGTTTTCAATCTGTGTAATCCATTTGAAAACAAGCTGGAAATTTCTATCAAAGTGTGATATTCATGTTTTTACTTTAATCTTTGGAATTTGACCAAAGGTGTGATAATCCTTTAGAATTTTTAATCTACAAAGATTTTTAACTACATAGTAGAAATGCAAACAAGCATTAATTTAAAAAGATATTTTGTACAAGTTTTAATTAAAAGATTTTAAAAATAAATTATGCTTGTTTTTTTTTGTTAATTTCAAAATCAGAATTACAAATATTATTTATCAGACCTTTTTAAAATACTTATTTCACAATGAAATTTTACTTTAAACCTAGAGTTATTTAACCCTTTACTTATTATTATTTTTTTTTTAGGAAATATAGAAAAATATCTACAAAAATTCATCCTGTGTTTATTTCTACTTTTTATTTATTTTACATATATATATATATATTCACATACACTATATTAGTGTGTGTTATGTAACCCAACTGGTTACAATATATATAAAACAATTCACTAGATTAAAACTACAAAATTTTAAAAAATGCCTATATAAAATTGAAGATTAATATCCTTTGCTATAGCCAGCTTCGGCGTATTCCACCATCTTAAGTAAAATATGTTAATATTTAAATATCATTAAACTTTCATATTAATCTTCAATTTTATATAGGCATTTTTTTAAAATTTTGTAGTTTTATTCTAGTGAATTGTTATATATATATATATATGATCAATAGATGGCGTCTTTACCAAAACCGCCGAAACAAGTGTAAAATATTTTTACATAAACGCAAAAGGAGTCAGAATTAACTACCTCTTTCATTTTGCTCACCTCCAGATCAGCTGATTTCAAGCTGGTTTGCTTTCATCAGTGGAAGGATAGAACTATAGAAACTAGGTCTAAAGACTGACTCTCAAGCGTTTATGCAAAACGTTTATATCAGTTTGCAAGCGTGAATTTTTCAGACCGGTAAAGTCTTCAAACTCAGCCTAGCAAGCTAGATATCTATATGGGTCTGATCTCAGTTCAGTTTCACCACATAGTCAAAGTCTCTGCAATATATATCATTGCAAGAAAACTTTAAAGGTACATTTATGAAAAATAAAAACAAGTTAGTCACGTAACCTGCTATCACTTGTTATTTATGATCAATAGATGGCGTCTTTACCAAAACCGCTGAAACAAGTGATCATAAATAACAAGTGATAGCAGGTTATGTGACTAACTTGTTTTTATTTTTCATATATATATAGTACCATTTTTACTAGGTCCAAATAGGTATACTAAGTCAAATTTTGAAAAAATTTTAAATTAAGGAAAAACTTAAATAGTATAATGCTATATAATGTTGATAAGATTTTTAAAACTTTGTTAAAGTAAAGTTGAGAGTTATAAATGAGTAAAAGCTATATTTAAATGCTAAAATTATAAAGTAAAAGCTAAATATTATGATTTTTGTATAGTTAGGAAAACTGGCCATAGTGAAATAATATAGTAAAAGTCCTATTAAACAAAGTGCTAAAAGTTAGTTTTAAAATAATGACTTAAAATTAAATAAGAGAGTTTAATAATATTTAAATATTAACGTATTGCTACTCAAGATGGCGGAATACACCGAAGCTGGCTATAGCAAAGGATATTAATCTTCAATTTTGTATAGGCATTTTTTAAATTTTTGTAGTTTTATTCTAGTGAATTGTTTTATTATACTTATATTATTTGATATTATATATATATATTAAAATCATTATTTCCCAATGATAGATTCAACGGCTTTATGGTTTATTTACAAATACAAAGTCAGAATAAATAGATAAATGTATAACTTTAATTTACTGAATTTCCTCCATTAACTAATTAAGTTGTATCTATCAAAGTAAAAAGTAAACATGTCATTTATATTAATTTAAATCTTAATATTATGTGGGGTTTTAGTCATAGTAGTCAAGTGTAGGTTGAACAGAATTCACAATATAATTTCACATCATACAATCATAATAAAATTAAAAATATTAATTAACATATGGGTTAGTTTGTTGTTGATAGTAACAGAGCAGAAATCTAATAGTTTCTGAATTGAATATTTAACGACTCAGAAATATCACTTTGATCAAATTATGCATCATCTAATTTAGAACTTAGGATATCACTTAGTAGTCATGCAATAATGAACACACACTTGCATCACACAAACTAAACACACGCACACATATATGTTACATATGTGTAAAATAGTATTTTATTTTTCTCACTCTCAGTCACAGTTTCTAAAAACCAAATACCAGTTTTATAGATAGTATGGATAATAATAACATGAAAGGCTAAAACCTTCAACAGAAGCACCTTAAAAATGCTTATGTAACACCCAATCAGATGTAATGATGACTGCACATGGAACTCTCAATTCAAGAACACAAGCCAGAATATAAGAAAAGATGGGACCCACCTTCTCTACTTAAATTTATGTATAAATAAGTCAGACTCGAGCATTCCAAACTAAGAGTGTGAAGCTTAAAACACCTTCACGTTTAATTTACTAAATATTATATATAAATAAACAATGTGAAATCTTTTGATTTACAATGAAGCAATTTTCAGATCTAATAAAATGATAGTAACAAATGTAAATATATTAAATTTATTAAGAACTAGCAGATGATCAAATATTAACGTGAAAGGCTAAAACCTTCAACAGAAGCACCTTAAAATGCCTATGTAACAGCCAATCAGATGTAATAATGACTGCACGTAAAACTCTCAGTTCAAGAACACAAGCCAGAATATGAGAAAAAGATAGACCCACCTTCTTCTCTACTTAAATTTATATATAAATAAGTCAGACTCAAACATTCCAAACTAAGAGCGTAAAGCTTAAAACACCTTCACATTTAATTCACTGATTTGAACATTAAATCTTAAAAGCACTAAGCAGACATATAACACATTATAGTATAATTATAGCTTCACTAACATATGCAAAAAGGTAGCATATTTATAATTATAAATAAACAATGTAAAATCTTTCGATATACAATGAAGCAATTTTCAAATCTAATGAAATGATAGTAACAAATGTAAATATATTAAACTTATTAAGTCCTATAAGATGATCTAATAAAAACATGAAAGGCTAAAACTTTTGACAGAAGTGCCTTAAAAATGCTTATGTGACAGCCAATCAGATGTAATAATGACTGCATGTAGAACTCTTAATTCAATAAATTATAAAATTATAAGTACTCAAACTAAACACTCAAACAAAATTCAGTGAAATACATATGTAGACTAATATCAAAACTAAACAAAAATCAGTATTGTGCATCACAAACTAAAACAGAACAATAATAAAGATATTTGATATGATGCATAAAATAATGACCTAATCTCAAATCAGTCCCTAGGTGACCAACTGTAGAAATGAAATTAAAACTTCAAAAACAATTGTTTTAATCCAATTTCTATAAATAAAATCTATACAATAATAGGAAAACATATCAGTATATAAGGAAATGCAAAATTCAACACACTAACAGTCAGAAATAAATTAGTCTTGTTTTCAAATTGAATATTGCATAAAATAATTTGAATTCTTTCTCTTTCAAAATAATAATTTTACTAAATAAAAGTCAACCTTGTTATACTTAAACTTCGAATGCTATAAAATTGATGCATATATTTGAAATGAAATAGATTTTAAATAGAGCTAAAGTTATTGGAAAGCTAAACCAGCAATTATATTGAAAATTAATAAGTAAACCATTCACTTCAAAGAAGTAAATATTTTATTTTATTTTATTTTAAAAAACATTAACTCTATTTGTGCTTAAAGAGAAAGAAAGTAAATAATCATTAATAACTGAGGAAAAGAAGAAAAATAATTACCATACATATATCACTATTAAATGCCAAACTGAAATTACATGAAATCTGTATATAATACAGATTGCTGTACAATGTTTTCTGGCTAAAGTACTACCATAGAGGCAAATGTCATTTCTGGAGCCATGAAATCACATTTACTTTACTTGTCTATTGCCACAAAGCCTAAAGAAACATCTACTGTCTTTGGAGAAATGCCTGCATATTAACCAAAAAAAATTAACTGGAGAAGTGCATTGTCCTATTGCTCCAAGAAATTGTATCATTTTCTGAAAGAGAAGTGTGTTATCATTATCCAAGGAGATCAGTCTTAAAAAAGATGGACTGATAATATAAAGGACATTCCCAGCAAATTCATCAGACTTTAACCAACATAATTGATTGAAAATTTTGATTTTTGTTTTATTATTATTATTATTTTCATTTATTTTCAATTTTACACTTTGGAGTAGAAGTGTCTTAATCTCAGAAAAGTTCGTTTTAAGAATAAGAAGGGGAGAAAGCAGTTAAGGTTTAATTAAGGTGTTTTTTTGTTTGTTATTAAATAAAATTTAGGTCCTTTTTCCATCCCATCACCAATATGACTCTGACATACTAATGGGGAATGAAAGGATGTAAGATTTTGATAATATTCCACCTTAAATATGAACACTAAATGCAGGACAGAATTTTTTGTTAGTTGTCTATCATTAACTAACATTTTGTTATGTGTTCCTTTTTGTTGTCAGTATAATTGATGAACATTCCTGCATGGTTGTTCTTTCCTATTAATATTAGAGATATTCATAGATAAGAAAGGGTCCTCAAGAAGATCCATAACTATCAACATGAACTGGGCAAGAATAATCATTTAAATGTGATGGTAAATAGTATTGATTTGGCCATTCAGATTTGCAGTCTTTTAAAATATTATATATATATATATATATATATATATATATATATATATATATATATATATATATATATATATGCATTTCATAAATAATTATTATAAATTAAAAGTTTAAAAAAAATATAAAAATCTCTTTTTTCATTTCAGTTGTTATAATAGGTATATTGAATAACGTCTTAGTGTAAACAAAGAAATATGCATAGACAAAAAATGAATAAAAATGAGTAACATTTCAAAAGAAACACAGTGGTGGACTGCTGAGTAAGACCAACAAGAAAACAACACATTTAAAATAACTACTACTAATCAAATATTCAATGTCGGCCTGCGTTGTCTTCAAAAATTTCCCCCCGACAACCGTAATACCGGAGGAGTTGTCAAAACAAAAACGCAACAGGTAATAGACTTTCCGTTTATCAGGCATTCAGTTGGAGTTTAAATTCAGTCTGAACTTACTGTGTCAGTTTAGAATTCCCTTAAGCGAAAAACTACGAAATATAAAAACATTGCTCCAACCTTTTGATTCCGAAATAAAATCTGCAAAACACAAGATGCCTGAAAAAATAATTGTCTTGGTGCTGTACACGAAACCTCCTATCAAGAAAAACAGTATCTCAAATATGAGATTAAATTCTCTTATAATAAAATCTAACATGATGGAAAAATCCCCAATCAAAACAACAAGCAGCACCCCGATAAGCTAGATATCTCTGACATATTATTATTTACAAGTGTAGTCATCTAATCCGATAAATAATGAAGAATAACATTATATATAGACTCTATCATACATAAAGGAACTGATGATAATGTGTGGACTTCAAATGTTATTAATCTTTATTACTAATTTTCAAAATCGAATGAAAAATTAATTTAAATAATCTACTTGCTTGTTTGAAATATCCTATCATGTTAGTAAAAAAAAAAGAAAATATTGCATCATTAAAATTTAACTAAAATTTTTAGAATCTCGTTTATATTGGTAATAAATATAATGTTGATTAAAATAAATTATCTTTTAAAATTAAACGTCTATTAGTCAATTGCATCAATCTTATTAACTTAATAAATATCTTTGATTAAAACAACAATTAGGAGCGTATTACTATTGAATATGTTAGTCTTTTCAGACCTTAGCGCCCGAAGGCGAGAGTAGAAGTATTTGGATGGTAGGAACGAATCTAGCAGCGAATGGAAGCCATTGATGATAGTTAAACTATTAATAAAAGATCTCCCATTTTGCTACGACATGCTAACTTGCTATATTATTATAAATGTATTGTGAAAGGAAGTTGTGCTTCTATATGCGTGAGTAGATTGTTTTAGCATTTATTTTGTGAAGCACTAGCGTTTGAAATTGAATTGCCTAGAAATAACAGTATATAAATGCTTTGTTTCTTGTTTAAAAATAAAAACAAAAGTACGTAGTTAAAATGTATTAAATTAAAAATAAAAAAAGACGAAATTACAACTAAAAATTTTTAAATATTTTTATTAACATTTAAACGTTCTGTTAAATAAATGACAGTTAGTGACGATGTTAAAAACAGCGGTTAAGCGGCGGGGAAGTCGCGTGTATTTTGTTTAGAAATAAATAAATAAAAATAGAAATTAATTAAACTTATTAAAAAATAAAATGGTATCAAAAACAATGATAAAAAAGTGTTTAAATTAAATGATAAGAAATAAAGCAAATGGAATCAAATAAAAATAGAAAACAAAAGAAGAATCATAATAGCGTGCATGTGTACCGAAAAAAAATGAGAAATATAAAAAAATAATAAAACATAAAACCCAAAATAATGAAATGAAAAATGTAAGATCGGAAAATTGTAAGCTGAAATACTTGAAATAAGGACCTGATCAAGCGTTATCAAAATTCATAAAGAAGAAATTAAAAATTAAAACACAAGGAAATTTAGAAAGATAAAATAGAGACTGCTTACCGAAGCAATAGAAAAAAATAAGATAATAAAAGTTGAAGTTACAAATTTAACTGTAAAAATAAATCAAATAAATCTCGTGATCCAAATAAACTGAAAAGCCAGACCAATATGAGGCACATTACATTACATATACTCAAAGATCTCAGAAATACATTTAAAAGAATTAAGATAAAAAATATATATATAGTCCATCAAACCTATTCTGCTAATGGATAGTCAAAATTGTATAGAAAAGAGAGTAACACTAGATCACTAAAGAAGTGAAATTTTAGGCATGTAAAACGCCAGACAAAAAATTAAAAATATAGATATCTATTTTGGTTACTAGTTTATAACGACCATGGAGCCGAGAATAATGGAGAAATATTTAACAAAGTTTAAGAATAAATGTAAAAATGAGGAGATATCAGATTAGTTTGAATAATTAAGAATGATTAAAGTTAATAATAGTAAATAAATATAGGATTTTAAAATGTCAAAACTAGCGATAAAGAAATGATTTATGTCAAAAAAGATTATGTGCTTACTCGATTATATTGATATCCCAACTCATAAGTCTAGAACACCAAAGCAGACATGGCACAGAAACTTAAAACTAAATATGTAAAATCAAACGAACAAACAAATGATATATCAAAAATCCACCGATTATAATATCGATATATTGATACCCCAGCTCATAAATCTAGAACAAATGTGAGAAGCGTGAACGCAAATATAAATGTGTAAAATCAAAATAGTCAAGCAAAATGAAAAATGTTTTTTTAAAAAAAAAAAAGTGATAAATAGCGACTTTTAAAATAAAAAATGAAATAAATAAATTTATAATAATTTCCAATGGAAATAAAACATTATCAAATAAAGAAGTTAAAAAAAAGAAAAAGAAAAATATTAAACGAAGTGTCTTGATATTTAGACAGAAGACAATTCCAGACCTTGTTTGGATTAAACCTTGTCTCTGATGACTTTAGTCTACAAGATGGAATAAATCTTGAAAATAATTAATATTGATGATGATCTTCATGTGTATATAAAAATTATCAATCTCTAAGAAGAAAAAATTCCCAGTAATAATATCAGTAAGTGCACCGATAAAAACTTTATTGCAATCCACATATCCGTCCGTTTGCCCGAATAAGTCTGACTTCCGCAGGAAATAAAGTTGGACAAATCAACACAAAAGAAATCAGTCTGTGTGTTGGAGTACCTTATACTAACCTTTCGCTTCGGCAATTACCTAATGATGAAATAAAACTAAAAATGTTAATGAAAAATAAAACATTAATTAAATGATTTAAAATATGATTCCGTAACTATAAATAAATATGTAAACTGATGTGTCAGTGATGGTTTAAAAATAATTATCATTTAAAACTAATATTTAATATGTTCCATAAAGGTTTGAAAATAATTTGTGGATCGAATTAATAAAAAAAAAAAATATATATATAAGGCAATCTAAAGATTGTATTAAAGTATAATAAAAACAAACAATAATAGACATATCTGTACCCTATACCTTGTAATATCGACGGCTGATACCTTATGATAATTATCTTCTATCAGATATCCTTTTTGGTGTCTTTATTTTCTTGCACCTTATGGTAAAGAGATTTGTATAGATTCCCTGGCAAAATCCAGTTAGAATTAGTAGATGTAGAATAATAGCCTTTTCACATGTGTTAAATAAAAGATATTTAAAATAACGATTACGCAAATAATATTATAAGATTAGAAATATAAAAGTAAAGTCAGTCTAATATTATTCTTTTTTGAGTGTGTAAGTAGGCATGAGGTATCCCCTATACACCATTTTTAGTAGCATATGTAATGACCGGTAAAAATCTGATATGATAATTATCTTAAATTAATATTTATCAAGATATCCTTTTTAGGTTATTTTCTTTGAGCATACTCCTTTTCTTATGGTGGGGTAAAGATGTATTTATATAGATTCCCTGTATACAAGTCAATGAAAATAACTTCGATATCTAAATATATTAGTCGGAATTAATGAGTTAATATGCTGCTTTATACACATGTGTAGGAAGTAAAATAGTCAACAATTAAATTAAGAAATAAAATAGTCTTTCTAAAGCTTGAGATAGCAATGCTAAATTGGCACATGTATCTCAAATAATTTTGGATAAAAATTATCATAAAATCTTTGGAAAAAAGAATTTGAAGTGATAATTAAATTCTTAAAGAGGAGAGGAGTTTTCCTACAAAAAAAAAAAAAAAAAAAAAGCTAAGGACTTTCATAAAAGTTAAAATTATTATAAATTAAAAGTTTAAAAAAATATAAAATCTCTTTTTTCGACCTAATAGATTATATTACAGTAGCGTCTGAGAAAGTATGTAAGATATATAAAAAAAAATGAAGACTCAAAAAAAATGAAATATTTCAAAATATAAGTATAGAAAACAACACATTTTGAAATAACTATATATCAAATATTCAATCGAAAAAACGCCATCTATAGTAATCTCAAAGGAACCGACAACACTTTGGGAGGGATTATTAAAACACAAAAACAAGCGGAAAATAAATAGACAAACATTCAGTTGGAATTTGAAATTCAGTTGGACATGATCGGATGCTGCTGGATACTAAATTTTGATGTAACCCACAGTCCAATAGATCATCAAAACCTGCCTGAAAACAATATAAACCCGGATAACAACACAGAAATCCGATCCATGCGGCGAAACCAGCGGTGTAAATTTACTTTCTTCCGCAAACAAAATCTAACCCGATTGTCAATCCATCGAAAGCGCGTGAAAACATGCCACCGACAAGCTCTAGGTATCTGTTTTATTGACACAAGTAGTAGTCACCACTATATCAAAACAAAAATATTGAAGAATATATAATTATATGAACTTTCTATCATATAAAAGGAACTATTGATGTATTATTAACACAGTGAGAAGTTTCAAATGTTGTGCTTTATTGCCCGATTTTCGCGATAATTGAAATTTAAATGTCTAAGATTATGTTTGCTTTGTTTATGAAATATCTATGTTGAATTTAAAAAAAAATGATATATGCGTGAAAATGGATACAGAATCGTTTATGAGTTTGTAAATTATATTTTAAACGAATTGTGTTGATTGAAATAAATTATCTTTAAAATTAAACGATGCACTCGTCCAATTCTTTTTATCAATCTCTTATTAGCAATAAATAACGATTAAAATTAGACTAGACAGATTAAAAATTGTTTGGCATGTAGATACTACTGAATATGTCTTCAGACTATGCTTCAACCCGAGTTGAAATTTAAATAAAAAATATTTGGATGGTA
>JAQFVV010007567.1:0-76379 GCA_028023455.1 Epiperipatus broadwayi | reverse complement strand
ATTATACTATCAATAGAAAGAGTTGTTCTGGTTTGTAAGTTATTATTGCCATTTAATATTTTCACAACAGACAATGCTCCATCACATCATACATTTGTGAATAAACTTTACACCCCAAAGCTTACCAATATGTTAGTTCTTTCAATTTTCAGATTCTTGATTAATTCTAACATGGATTTAGTATTCCTGACAAAGGACTGTGTCTTATATGCCAAAGGATTAAGAATTTTGAGAAAAAATTTTGACAAGTTTTAGCAAAGTGAATTTCTAGAACTAATATGATTCTTATTGACTTGAGAAAGAATTTTGTTGAAATATGATATTTAGTTACTTTTTCTTTTTTTTTTAATCACTCAAGTACCTGTAATGCTATCTGAATAATTTTTGGAAATTTGCTTCTGTGCTCAATATCAGTGTTTTGATCACTTTTTTTATACTCCTGTAGGGAGTTTTGATACTGTGTTATTATCTTCAGAATGTAGAACTGTCTTTGTCAACAGGAGATGTGATTATCGATTTGTCTATTTTGAAAGATTTGCTTTATTCTTATCACAAGAAATTTTTGATTTCAGTTTTTATTGTCTCTCAAGAATTCTTTTTATTTTCCAGTTTATTTTTCTGCTTCTCATTTTTTGATTGACTTTCTCAGTGATTCCCATTATATTAACAAAGGGGTGGCAAAGTTTAATCTTTTTTCCAGAGCACAAATTCCAGTGTGTTAGATGTTTAGAACTAAGATTTTTAACTGATGAAACTGGTAGGTTGCTTGGTACAGTGTGATTTTTGATATGCCCATGTAGGTTTACAGGTTTTTTTTCTTTTGACATTCTTTTTTCTCCCACATGTAAGTTAATAGTATGGTTTCTTATTGCTTAAGGAGCTCTTGTGAAGTCTTCAATAGCAAGTTTATTTTTTTAAAAAAAACTTTTTACATCACAAATGAAATGCAAAGTTTGATTCTTGGAAAATCTTTAAACATTTATTCTTTTTTTAAACATGGTCATATTTGCTCTCTGAATAATTTTCTCAGCTCTCTGGGAGCAAATTGGAGGTTTTGATTGCAATCTCTTAGGAACATTTCCTTCATGTTTATAAATTACAAGGGCAAGTGCTAAATGTCTTTTGTCTCTCCTTACAAATCATGAGTATTGAAATTTGATAGAAAAATAAAATAAAAATTGTCACAAAGCAAATCCAACAGCAAAACATTTGGAGATTTTTTCTTCTAAAAATAAAATAAAACATCTCATGATTTGCATCTTTATTAGTAATATTAAACCAACACTTTATTACAAGTCTTGCTCTGTGAGAGGGGGGGGGGTATTATTTGTTCATTAAAACAACAAAGTGTTTGCTGATTTTATGCTTTTATTTATTCTTACAAGTCACAAATACAAATAAAATAAAAATAACATCTTAATATAAAAGCAAGCTTCAAATTAGCTATTTATCATTTAAAATCTAATAAGAAAAAAGTTTGGAGATTTTTTTTCTTAAAAATAATATGAAACTTCTTACTATTTACAGCTTTACTATTAAAAGTAAAACATCTTAACATAAATGTTGTTTGGAAGGGGAGAGGGATCTATTACTCATTTATTAAAACAACAAAGCATTCGCAGACTTTAAATACAGATTAAGTTAAAATAACATCTTAAAATAGAAGGATGCTCCAAAATTGACATTTAACACTTAAAATCCAACAACAAAATTGTTTAGTGATTTTTTTTTTTCCATTTATATCTTATTACGAATATTAAAACACATCTCGGGGGGAGAAAAAACCTACTACTTTCATTAAAACTACACAACTTTTATATTAATATTTTAAGACAAAAAAAATACGCCTGTTCTTAATACAAATGCTATTTAAGGAGGGAGGGGTCTCCTATTCATTCATTAAAACTACATAAGTTTTATATTGGGGAGGGGGGGTGTACTTGTTTATTAAAATTTTACAACTTTCATTCACTGAAATGCAATAAGTTTACCATGTGTCAATTGTAATACTATTTTAATACAAATACTCCTAATTCACATTGCTTTCATTCATTTTACACTAAAAAAGAACACAAAACATGCATTATTTTTTTATCTCATTAATTATACTATTTATCACTTGATATTTTCAGTAGTGGTTTGCAGGATCTCCCAAGTATTGACAAAAGTTTTAAAGCATCTCTTTCCTTTAAAACTATCATTTTTCATTTGTTTTATCACTTTTATATTTACACATTATTCAGAAATTTTTTAATCTTTAAAAATTGCAAATTGCATTTTTTAAATCATTTTCCTCAATATTTCCACTTTGTATTATTTTAATAATCGAAATCTTTTTATTTCTTCATAATTTCACAATTATATTTGAATGCTAAATGCATAATTGTTTCCATATAACATGATCTTTATGGACAGTTTTAGTGTTGCCAAGAATCTCTGGATTTGCGGGATTTCAATTCATATCTTGAGCTGCAGTCTGCTACTTGACCACTGCACAAAACCATGCAGAACAAATAAAAGAATCTAATGGCATTCGTACTCAGATGTTCATAAAAAATTTTGAGTGCTGGAAGTGACAAAAGTGAGTGTAATCTAACTTCAGAATTTGTCGCTATTTCATTACATCAAACCATGTAAGGCCAATAAAAATAATATGCTTTTATTGCCTAGGAGTTAATAAGAAGTTTGACCACTAGTTATAAATTTAATAGTTTGATTACTTCCAAATAGCAGTAGGATTGAAAGATGTACAGCAAACTCAAAAACTTTACACAATTTGACTTCAAAACAATATACACTATACTTTTTTATTGTTGTTGGATTTATATAGGAGTAAAAATTTTAAGATCTAATAAATTGATATTCATCTTCTAATCTTTTATTTTTTTCTCTTGGCTAATATAACATCTAAACTTTTATATCTACTAATATTTTTTATATAGTTTTTAAAATGAATGAAAAGATGTGCTTCTTAAAAAAAAAAAAAAAATTCAAATTATTAAACACATCTTGCATATATTATTTAAAGAAATGAATTAATCTAAATACAATTTATTTTTAAAATATATAGAAATAAAGCATAACTGAAACACACAGACATTATATACCTGGGTTTATATATGTAATATATAGGGTATATGAGCACAGACTTTCACATGACCCACCACTCTTCCACACTATCTCATAATACTGATACACTTGAACACATATATGTTGAAAAGATAAATAATCACCAATATAAGTATTTCATGCTAAACCAGCAATCATCAGTTGGTCCAGATTACCATCTCCACACATATATGCTATAAGTGCTCAGATATATATTAAGATAGCCAATCCTCATACTTTAATGGACAGGCTTCAATCCACTCCACACTCCAAACCCTTCAACTGTCCATCCAATTGAAAATCTGATGATGGAACGCTCAAAGGCCATCCTAAGGCTGATATTCTTGTCACACCCATGTTGATCTAAAGTCAATCTGACCCCTCATACACAGGACATAATCCATTTAATACAAGGGATAGGCAGAATCTCTACTATGTAATAACTAAAACACAGGCTTATTATATACCTGGGTTTATATATGTAATACATAGGGTATATGAGCACAGACTTTCACACGACCCACCACTCTTCCACACTATCTCATAATACTGATTCAGACCGACTTTAGGTGAACATGGGTGTGACAAGAATCTCAGCCTTGGGTGGCCTTTGAGCGTTCCCATCATCAGATTTTCAATTGGATGGACAGTTGAAGAGTTGGAGTGTGGAGTGGATTGAAGCCTGTCCATTAAAGTATGAGGATTGGCTATCTTAATATATATCTGAGCACTTATAGCATATATGTGTGGAGATGATAATCTGGACCAACTGATGATTGCTGGTTTAGCATGAAATACGCATATTGGTGATTATTTATCTTTTCAACATATATGTGTTTGGTGATTATTTATCTTTTCAACATATCAGTATTATGAGATAGTGTGGAAGAGTAGTGGGTCGTGTGAAAGTCTGTGCTCATATACCCTATATATCAGAAATAAAGCATATTACATTATTACTGACATGTTTTTAATATAAAAAAAATTTAAACCAATAAAAATAGCAGAGAGAAAGGAGAACAACTTGCTGAATTTCTACTTAAATAGTACACTAATCTTGAAAAACAATAGTGATTATTTATAAGTCTTTTGAAGACTTCATAGTTTTTTTTTTCTTTTCTGTTGAATTTGAAATAAACTCTCTTGTTTGACTTTAATTATATGTTCTAATGAAAAAAATGATATAAATAATATTAGTAACTAAAAATAATGTAAATTAAACAATATATTCTTCTATGCAATTTATCCCATGTAAATTCAATACTTTATTATTCCAAGCATATAAAAATAGCTGACAATTTGAACTGCCCAACAGTCTTCTTCAAATTCTAACTTAGATATATAAGTACCTTATCATAATACATTAAATATAGCAATATTTTCTATGGTAAGCATTTATGTGCTTCCAAAGAAAATATTAATTTATTTAAACTTTAAACAATAAGTAACTGAGCAATGCTTTCAAACTAGAAGATCATAAATCAATCTTTTCTGTGGAAGCAAGTAAATGCTTATCATAGAATTACATAGTAAAAAAGAAAGAAGTAAAAATTGTTATAGAAAAACAATATTTTCCTTATTTACTAAAAATTACAAATAGATAAAATAATTTAATTCAAATCATATTACAACACAGAATATAAATTACCATAGAACACTTCTCACAAGATGGAAAAACAACTCATTTGGGCAACTTATACCCATTAAACGGTGCATCAAACAAGGCATGTATGCAGAAATAAGGCTTACAATCTTCATGTACTATGTATTATGGTGCATACGATGTAAAATCACTATTGGAAAATTGGTAGATCCACAGGGAATGGAACTAAAGGAAATCATAGAAAAAATCAAACAAAGAGATAATCTAGTAGCTCCAGAATATCTAGTAAATGCCACTTGGAGAAACTTCAAATAAAGAAGATGATTGCTTAATCTACAGAACTGAACTGCTGGAGAATAACTACATACATAGAAGTAAATATATTAAAGCTGAATGATTTACATCTGAAACCATAGTGTAACAAAATAAACAATCTATATTGTACTGTAATAGCATGTAATAGCAAAATGTACGTTTATATCGCATAATACATTTCTAAACATCACATGATTTATAATACATTTCTCTTAATAAAAAAAACAACACAGAATTTAAGTGTAATTAAATGCTTCATATGTAATCTATTATTTTTAAATACATATCTATCATTAAACTTTTTAATATATTAGCTAAAACACAAAACATTACATATAAATACTATAACATTTATTTAAATTATTTAAAAATTATTATTTTTTTTTTGCAATTGAAAAATAAAATTAAAAAATATTATAACTAAAGGAATACAAAGATTTCATTCTTTAGCAAAAAAAAAAATATACAGTATCCTACAGCACCAATCATTTAAATAGTGAATTATTGAAAACACCACTGACCCCCCCCCCTCCATGTGATTGTTATGTTAAAGAATTATTCCTGCTTTTTAATGCATTCAATCAAATATATATATATGCAGCAATAAGGTAATCACTTATAATTTACTGTTTAAAAAAGGGTTGTTTTAAAAAACTGTCAATACTTTGCAAAAAGACTATATTTTAATGATTAATATAACTTAAAATGCAAAATGTTTGTTTTGTATTATACCTATTAAAGCACATCTTATTTGAATTGTCATCAAAAGTATTTTAAAAGTTTTATATGAAATAAAATAATATTTAAAAAGATTTTTTTTAAAATAATGCTTTTATGTAAACAGTTGACTAAAAAGTAAAAAAAAAAAAAAAACTAATCCGATTAAAAAAAGTATCATTTCATTAACGTATTTGAGGCCTTTTTGATTTTTAAGGCCATAAATGCTTTAATGATGTGACATATGTTTTTTAGTCAGATTATTTTTTAATTTTTAGTTATAAATAATACATATAATTCAATTTAAATAAAATAATTTTCTTCACCAGCCCTTTAATCTATTTTTTTATTATAAATTTCTTGTTCTCTCTACAAGAGTTCCTGCTGTAGAAAATTTTGACAGTTGTAATTCTTTGTTTTAATTTAGTAAATAATAATAATATATATACAATTATTTCTCCAACCTTCCATTGGCTCAGTTGTTAAGGATTTTTCCTGCGAAAGGTAATATGTAAGTTTCAGTTCTACATGGGAACAGACTTTTTCCCCATTGTTAAAAATTAAAAAATGTGAACGTCCCAACAGAAGCACAGACAAAGATGTGGACATCCTGACAGAAATCCAGTCAGGGCAAGTTAATATAAAAGCATTTAATATATGAAATTTTGAATTGCTTTTAAAAAATTTTCTGTACGATTCAAAATTCATTCAATAATGAAATAAAAGGGTTGGGCGAAAATGGCAGGTGATATAATAAGATAGGCTGCAAAAAACAGTTTCATTCAAATAAAGATTTTTTTATTTGCTTCCCTTAATTGGAATTGATTTAGAAACTTTGTTTTTCACTCTGCCATTCTCACTACTGGGCAAATTGCTAGTGGCCTTTATACATACAAATATATAATTTTTCTATAAAAATTTCATTAATGTATATTCATAATTTCATCTACATTAAACACTGTTAATTTAACTTCATTAAGAAATTCTGGAATGTATTTTTACATGCTTAACTGATATTTAATTAGAGGGGATTAGAACACAGACTTTCAAATTCCCTTTCATCACGCATTCCATCTTATACAACCAATACACATGATCACATACATATAAATGATCACCAATATACATATTTCATGCTGAACCAACACTCATTAGTTGGTCCAGATCATCATCTCCTACACCCATATATATAATCAGTGTCCAGTTTATATTAAGATAACAATTCTTCAAACTTTAATAGACAGGTTTCAATCTTCTCCACTCTCCAACTCTTCAGTCCTCCATCTCATTGAAAATCTGATGATGACATGTTCAAAGCCCTTGTTTGCCAATTTTGTAGCCATACCCATGTTGACCATAAGCCATTCTGACCCCTCATATGCAGGAACCCATTTAAATGTGGAGAAGAGAGATAAATAGAATACAGGCTGAATATGTAATATTTAAAATACAAGTATATATATATTAAACTAGATGTAATGGGAAAACAAGAGTTTTGAATATGCAATCATCAGATTTTCAATGATATAGATGGCTGAAGAGTTGGAAAGTGGAGAAGACTGAAGCCTGTCAACTAAAGTTTGAAGATTTGTTAATATAAACCAAGCACTGATTTTATATATGTGTGGCAGATGATGATTTGCACCAACTGACGATTTCTGGTTCAGCACAAAATATGTATATTAGACATCATTTATCTTTTTCATATGTATGTGGTCATGTGTATCGGTTGTATAAAGTGGAATGAATGACTAAAGGGAGCTTGAAAGTCTGCTTTTAAATCCCCTCTAATTACACCTAGTTTAAAGGTATATATAATATAATTGTATTTAAATATTACATATTCAGTCTATATTCTGCCTATCCCTCTTCTGTGTATTTAAATGGGTTCAAGGTCCTGCATATAAGGGATCGGAATGACTTATGGTCAATGTGAGTATGACAACAAAATTGGTAAACAAGAGCTTTGAAAAGACCATCATGAAAATTTTCAATGATATGGATGTCTGAGGAGTTGGAGAGTGAAGAAGATTAAAGCCTGTCCATTAAAGTTTGAAGATTTGCTATCTAAATATAAACCGATCACTGAATATATATATATGATGATGATCTGGACCAACTGATGAGTTCTGGTTCAACATGAAATACATATATTGGAGATGATTTATCATTTTTGCATATATGAGGTCATGTGTATTAGTTGTATAAGATGGAATGGATGACTAAAGATTGAAAGTCTGCGTTCAAATCCCCTCTAATTACATCTAGTTTACAAATAATATAAAATATTTATATTTAAATATTAATCGTGATATGAGTGTGTGTGTGCTTTTTTTATTTAAATTATTATTTATAAAGTATCAAAGTCAATTATTTTTTCATAAAATTTCACATTTCAAATTGGCCTTTCCTTGATTGCATAAACATGATATTTTTGTTATAGGAATTATTTCATTCTCTGCATCATTCTTGAGTTGAAATAATGCCAATAACTGATATTCTACTTTAAATCTAAAGAAAAGATCAAAAATAATGTGGCTAGGAAAAGAATGAGTATTTGAAAAGAGGAACATAACTATTTTTGTTAATCTTGCATATAGAAACATTTCCGTTTGTCTCATCTCATAAAAATTAGTCTATCAGATTGGAAAAAAAAAAAATTAAAAAAGACTAATTAATTTAAAGTTTATTCTTTATCCATCTAATGTAATTGATGAACTGTGTGCTCTGGAGCAGTCGTTAAGTGGTTAACTCAAGATTTTCAGATTGATTATAAGCTGAGCAAATTTTTTTTTTTAAAAAAAAAACAAATTATGATCGAATGAAAAGAACTGTTGTATTCAATGACCTCTCACCTGACTACCATATGATGCATGGCTGACAATGAAATGTTAAATAAGATTTGAATGCAGCATATATTTTTAAAATGTCTAACATCTGATATTTCTAATATTATTGTTGCATTGTATACAGCGAAAAATCAAAGACTATTATAACTTTATAGTATATATTATGTATTTGAACTTCCTATAAAATATATATTTTTAATCAATATGCTAAAAATAACAAATGATGTACATTTTTGCTTGCGGAATCATCATGAGACAACTGCAATAATACATCTACAGTTTTAATTCTTACATCGTAAATAGTAATTTAAAGTGAGATTCTACTCACGCTCTCGTCAACAGTTCTTCAGATTTGCTCATATAAAAGAATTTGAGTCGTATGAATAAGAGGGATCCTTTTTATTCCTGCATAAATACTATATCTTGGATTGAAGAGGAAAGTATTCATTTATTTAACACTCTCAAAAGGCGCGTGCTCAATTAGCTTGAAAGGCTGATGTTTGAATGAAATACTTCTCATTGAAAATGTAAGTTAAACATTTTCTACAGTGACCAAATTATGAAAAAAACAAAACAAATTACTTAAAAAATTAACAATATTTGCAATTTATTTATTTTTTATTAAGGAAAATACACATACAATTACAATATAAATCTTGTTGGTAAACATTTATTTGCAGTGTTACTTACTACATATATAACAAATAATTACAATTTATTTTGACGTAATTCACAACAATGTCATTTATTCTTCCCTGATGAAAAAAAAAACCCTAATAATAATTACTAATCATTTTTTAAGGTTAAGAATTATAATATTATGATTAAAATTATATATGGTAAAATTAAATCAATGCATGGAAAAAAATAAGAGTAGGGTTGAAATAATTATTCCATGTGATTGTATTCAATAATACTCATATTTAATAAAAGTTTAAGAATGTCTGGACTAGAAATGAAATAAATTTGTAATGCAAAAAAATGTGATCAATAATAATCGTTAAGTATTTATTTGAGTAGGATAGTGTTGTTGATGTATGAAATAAATTTGGCATCTGCACAATAAATCATAATTTGATACTGGTAAATACTAAAAGCATGGATAATACAGAAATGTGAGTAATTGCTAATGAAGTCAAATGATAAGAGGTGGTTCAATATGAAATGGACTGGGGGAGGGGGCTTTGTTATTATTGTTTTTAAGATGCCTTTACTCATATGCTTAGAGTAGATTTATATAGGCCGTTATAACAGGAACGATGAAAAAAGACTTCATTGCAGATTATTCATATATATTTTAGTACAAAATTTAAAAAAATCACAAAACGTATAATCACATTTACATTACTAAAAACAAACTAATTTCGTAATATAAACAAAAGCAAAAGATAAATGTTTGTATACATATATTATCAGTAAATTAAAATCACAAATTGAAATCACGTACCAAAATAATGGGGAATTATTTATTATGGGAAAAATACTGATTAATCGATCAAAAAATTAATTATAAAATATTAAATACGATAAATATTAATTTATAAAAAATTGAATATAAGGTTAAAATTAAAAAACAAAAACGAGTGGTTGTTTTGCATTGGTGGTCGAGAGGTCAGCGCGACTGCTTGCACTTGCAGGCAGTTGCCCGGGTTGCGGGTTCGCGTTCCGGCCAATGCTATGACACTTAAAAAAAAAAAAAAACAACGAGTGGTTAAGAAAACTGGGACAATTAACTGTCCCGAAAGAATATGTCGGGATACTGGGGCAAATCTGGGAAAAACGGGACTTTCGGACAGCCTGTATATGTGGCAAATAAAACTTACATGTATATTATAAACCGATTCACGTTTTTAAATTAATAATATTTTAAATAAAGATAATTTCAGAAACAATGCATATTACATTTCATATTGATGGAATCTTTTTTAAAAAACACTGCAATTAATGACAAATACAATTAATGTGTATTCTTTGGTCAGTGAACAGGGTTACATATACACGTTATATATGATAATAAAAAGGTTGAAACAAATTGACCTTTTTAAAAAAAAAAAAAAGTTCAGCAAATTCGAAGTGACAGTTAAAATTTTGTTTCAATTAACATTTGCTTCTTTAAAATGAAGACAAAGTATGTTTAGAATCAGCAAAAAAAAAAAAAAAAGATTAGAGATAAAACAATAAAACAGAGAATGAATTAGGATTAGAATAAATTGACATCCCACATTATCAATAAATAATAATCTGCTTCAGAGTAAAGAGCTTAGATAACTTCTCTTAGAACGTTTTTTTTTTAAAAAAAAAAACAAAACAACAACTCATTATTACAACATATCTAATGCAAAATTACCATAATCTATTTATTGTCCATTCTTTTTGCACCAATCAATCTCATTTCTGGTTTTTTAATCTTCTCAATAAAATTAATAATACTAGTTTCGATTCAAAAAGTAATCTCTTTCTTTTTATTATTCCTTATAATTTCACTTACTTTTTCATTCTTAGTATCCTTGCAACATTTATTTCATTTTGGAATTCCAACTCCATATTTCTCAAACATAGACAGACAAGATAAATTTTTTAAGTTCCATTAAATGACGATTTCAATTTTCGTATTTATCTCAATAACAAAATTATTCATTTTCTTTCAATTCATTGAAATAATCTAGGTATATAAATCTGTTAGAATCATCAACTTTATTGCTACTATGGGTTATTTTTAAATATATCTTCAAAGTGGTTTAAGTTTAAGAATTCTTAATTGCATGTGAATTAAAATGTTATAGCAAAATAAAACAAATATTATCTTTGAATTTGCTATGAATAAATAAATAATATTCCTATATTTTAACATAGGATTCTTACCAAATATAATCTTTACAAATTTCTTAATTCACTGAAAATAATTGAAAAATAGATCTTAAATTTTCTATCAAATTCTTATCATTTTATGTATAATGAGTCATTTTATATATTTTTCAACTTTAATGTAGTTTTCTATACTCTGGATAATTAAGAAAATAATTACAGCTAACTAGTGCATGTTTATAGTAATCTTATTTAACATTTCTAAATCTCGCCTGCTCCACATTCAACTTTCTAATATTTTATACATTAGCAATAAATAGTAGTAACAGTAGTAATGTAACGGTCAGATTCGTATGCCTTGCTAACATGCTGCAGAATTTAAACACCAGACAGGAAGAGCAACATTACAGGTAGGGTAAGTCACCAGCAATATTGTGTTCGAATCTGATTATTCGGTTCTACAACACTCACTACATGACAACGCACCTTTTAGGCACAGGGGTCAGGGAGATACAAGAGACTGTATTCTTAACTTATTCTAGGGTTAGCCAATTATTAGTAGTAGTAAAATTATGAGACTTATCTTTTATATAGCTAATATTTTATTTATCAGGATGAGACACTATTATTAATGTGTGATGAACAAATAGACATATAATGGCAGATGTATAATTTAAAAGTTAAAATGTAATTAATATTTATATAAAACATAGTATTTGATTTGTGGTATCAGTATTTATTATGCATTTCCAATACCATTAATAGTTACAGCTTTATAATGAAGAATTCTTTGATATATAATAATTTAACCACCTGAAGATCTGGATACAAACGAGTGCAATTTATTATAATCTTATGCCTATACAAGAATTAGGATTTCAAGCTGTGATGCGAGGTTTTAAGTAATAAATGGTAATCGTGGTTGTGGACATACAAGATTAATTTGAAAGTAAAATAATAAAATACATTTAATTTAAAGGAGTGATTTAAATGATAAATCAGCATTGCATTTAAGAATGTATAAATGTAGGATGGTGGAAAGACAGAGTCATAAACATAATGTATAATAATCAAAATATAAAATAGGTGGTACTCTGAGAGATGCGATGAACTATGTTGCAATACTTTTAAACTGCCAAGCCATGTTTGAGAAATTAAGAATGATGGGCTAGTGTCTGCCAAGAGCCCATTTGAAAGTGGTCACATAAGCATCATCAGGTATACAGGACAATGCCATGAATACTCCCTGACCGTGTGATTAAGGTTGAATGCCCATGGGAACACTTCATGTTGTCCACTTTATGGTAGAAAATAGGAAGACAGTATATAAATGTTTATCCATTGAAAAATCCAAGGCTCTAAGAGAAATCATCGCATCTCTAAATAGTAACATATATATGACGTAAGTATAAAGTCATAAACTTTACTTTTAAATTATACATTAAATTCTAATGACTCGATCTCCCAATGCCCACATCTTAATAATTTGAACCCTTTATTTATGCTCTCAAATAAATATTATTTTAACCTGAACAGGTAAACCTAATTAAAGAAATCAAAAGGAATGGTTATAAAATAGGTTTAATCAGTTTATACACTATCATGCTTTCTAATTAATATGTCCACCACCCAGTTACCCGCATACACTCGCATTTATAATTAAAGAGAAGCAAATAACAAATGCATATCTTTTAATACATAAATAATTATAGTAAGTAATTGAAAATAAATGAGTACATTAACACCTTGGGATTAGTACAATATGCATTTGGTATTTCAAGTAAATCATAGGCATATTATAAAATTTTGATAATTTCAGAGCTGGCAAACTAAAACAAGTATAAAAAAAGGAGGTGTACAATAATTCCTTGTTTTTAGTAATCCACAAATATGGTGGCAGCTTTTAGTTATATTAAACTTAGAAGGATAGGACGAGCCTGGTCGGAAATTAATTAGGCATGCTATTATAGAAGTAAAGAATTTAAAACATAAAATATGTATCCAAGATGATAGACAAAGAATCAGGTAACTAATAAGAAAGGTTTACAGAGTAAGGTATACATCAACATTACTTAAAAAAGAATTATTAGGAATAGCTATAGCTTGTTGAAGAGAATTTTAAAATACTCTATAGATTCTTGAATACAGCTTGCCTGTCTTAAACTTTAGATGATTATGCACATAAGGAAAATCAGTCACATATTGTCTGTTCCATATTTATAGCAGCAGTCTTCTTTCCCTTGACTTTTTCAGGTTTCATAATTTAAACTTTCAGTGTGTAGCATAGTTCTATATATATTTGCAGTAGTTCACCAATGTTCTCATTTTCTGGAGGGCACTTGTGTGGGCTCGGATAACTGGTTGACCATTCTCCGGAGAATAGTGTGTCACTGTCTTCTACTCGGCCATTTTAAGCTTATTTCAAATCATAAATTTTAATATTTTTCTCTAAACTCCATACTCAAAAACAAATCCAAAAATCATTTTAAAATCTGCCCATTTATACTAGCCATCTATCTTATCAAGACGTAGTTATGCCCTCAGGTGAATCAATCAATTAGTAAAGAATTTCTCTACAGTTTAATTAAATCTGAATACCATGGTTTTTCTCTTTTGTTTACATTTCTTGTTGCACATTATTTTCAGTACACTTTTTCTTGACCTGATTACAAGATGAGATATAACATAAAATCTAATTTATTTTGATTCCTATTTGATGCCAATTAAGTTTTCTAGGAATTTGTTAAGTAATCTATTGTCTCTCACCAACCATGATTTTGCAAAAATTTAAAATAAAACAATAAGAATTTATATATATATTTTAAATTATAAATTTAAACCAGATTTTAATATTTATTATTTCAAAATAATGTTACGGAAAATTTTACCAAAATAATTAAAATGAGCGTTATATAGCTTTAAAGAGATTTTTAAAATTATTTAGAAATTACATTATTTTAATTCAACATTTATATACGATATTGAAGTATGTGTGTATTCATGGTGCATTTTACTGATGCTTACATGTATATACTTAATACCACTATACACATACAATCCAATATATAGGGTTTAAATTTAGATAGGATGGAGGAGGTGGGTGAAAAACCATGGAAAAAGGTGAAAATAAAATTCGAATCTTACTGTTTCAGTAATAGTAATCCTAGAAGTAATAATGACATGAGTAATGACAAAAGTAGTATTAATAATACTATTGCATTAGATAAGTACAGGTTGAAGATAATCATTCTTAAATCCTTAGTTCCCAGTCCTTTTTGTTTTAGTAAATTTTTAGATATGAACAAAAGCAGTAAAACAATTACAAAAATATAAAATATTTAAAAAGTATTACTATACTTATTATTTTCAAAAGATTATCAATTTAAAAAATATAAAATGTAAGTGTATTACTTGAACAAAATTAAATATAATTTATTAGTCTAATTTAAATTTAACTAGTAACAATAATTTAATAGTGAATATTAAATTAATTTAAAAAAAGAACTGAATAAAAACATAATTTATTAGTATAATTTAAATGTAATTTATTAATAATCATGTTTAAAAAATAATTTTAAATTCATTAATTATATATACTTGATTATAAGAAATTTTTAATTTTATACTGTCTCATATGAAGATTCCATAATGAAATTTGCATTCTTTTATAAGTTGTTTCAAAAATTATTTTTGGAGAATATATGCTGACATAAAAGTGACTAGATATTAATTATTCATGATCAATTTTTCTGTTAACAGTCTGAGAAATAATTGTTTAGCAAAGAATTACAAGCTTTGTGCTTTTATATTTTGTATGCAATTGAAAATTAATACTGAATTTTAAAATAGCTTGATTTTAAAACAATTTCATGTTATTATAAATGCATTTCTCTATATAAATCATAATCCATTTTTATATTTGCTAAATGATAATAGACAGAGGATATGAAGATGGTTTGCCTTCACTGTTCTTGTGAGGAAAAAAAACTGTGGGAAATTGCAATATTTTGCTTTTCTATTTTGTACAAAATAGAAACTTAATAAACAATAAACTGATCTGAGTTTGTATGTTTGTTAAACAGTGGTGTCCAATGGAAAACATGATTGGAATTAGATGATATACCATAATTTCCTGGAAAATAAGACCTAACCAAAAAATAAGTCCTAATATGATTTTTCAAGGTGCTTATAATATAAGCCCTATTCCAAATATAAGCCCTAATTATGATCAGCAGCTCTATAGACGGTCAATGAACATATCGAATTATAAAGTAATGAATTGTTAAATAAACAACATTATTGATATTAATGATTTAAATAAATGGTAATATAAATTATATGGTTCTTTTGTATTTTCCCATTGATAATTTTTGACAAACATAATTCTAAACAATTTATCTATCACAAGTCAGTATCGGACAATTTATAATTTCATTTATATATTTTTAGTACTTATTTTATTTATGTTTAATACTTATATTTAGAATGTTTGATTTAGTTTTGGAGTTTCATCATGATGGCTTTTAAACTTTCAAGATAAAAAAAAAAATTAGTTTGATTTCTTAAACATTGTTTTCTCCTCAGATTTTATTAAAATAACAGAAGTGATTTCAATAATCAAAGTTTAGCTTAAGTTAAATCATCAATCTTTCTCCTAAAGAAGAGTTTTTAAAAAGAATACCAAAGCAGGACTATTACAAGTAATTTTGAAAGCGTTTACAATATGCACACTTGATAATGGATGGACGTAGTTCTGCTATATATGAATCATCATAATTCAACATACCATATGTTATAATGGATATACTTAAAGTGTACGTGTGAAACACAAACATTTTTTGAATTTCTGTGCTTGAATATTTTTGTTGCTTTTGTGTGGACAAACCAATCTTAATTGTAATCATTTTTGTTATGACTCTTGTCTCGCAAGTCTTCAATTAACACTTGATTTAATGGTAAATTTAAACAGAATAATATTTTGATCACCAGATAAGATGAGTGCTGGCAAGTACAAGAAAGGAATTGTGGGAGGGCTCCCAGGATAAGAATCTTTCAGTTTTCTGTAAAGAGAACTACTTGGAATAAATATAGATTTTCGTACATGAAAAAAATAAGCCATCCCCTGAAAATAAGACTTATGATGTCCTTTGGAGAAAGAATTAATATAAGACTTGGTCTTATTTTTAGAGGGAAACAAGATATCACTGCCATTTTTGAGTTTTTTGCCGAGGATAATCATAATAGCAAAGAATTGCAAATATTTTGCTTTTATATTCAAATACTAATCAATAAATTATGAATCAATCAGACTTTTTTTAACCATTTCAGCTTTTTTATAAATGTATTATCATGAATGAAAACATTTAAGGACGGACCCTCTATTAACTCATTATTTAAATAACCTGACATAAGATTTAAGCCTATTCGGATTATGGTTAATGCTGTTGGGGTATCACACATGTGATGAAGGAGGTTCCTTTAAAATTGATCTTGTAAGTCATATAGCGTCATAATTCATGATTTCAAATTTGAGTACTATATAAAATATTTTACCTTAATATAAAGCTAGTAAAAGGCTCTTAAATGATTTCATTCATAATACTACTATCAAATACAGCACAGTTATGTGTTAATTATATACGTAATTGGTTATGCATTTCTTGCAGAAATTACACTTTGCTACAATGTGCTGATACATTTAAAATTGACCAAACATTGGAATGTCTCTTGGTTGTTGACAATTTGTTTTGAAAAAAAAGTTAGCCTGGAAATGCAAAATCAATTGAAAATTAACATGCATTTGAGTCAATAATATATCATATAAATAAATATGTTTTAACCTGATTTTACTAATATCCAATTTTTTCATAAATGATTACATTATGAATGAAAACAAGAAAAAAAAAAGGAAAAAAGAAATGCACATCCCAAAAAAGATTAAAAAAGATAAAAAATATTGTAAAAAAACTGAATCACAAATTTCAAAAAATTAACTAGAGAAGATAGTAAACAATATTATAAGAATAATGCAAAAGTGCTGAAAACTAAAATATATCTGGAAAAAGAAAAGAGAAGCAAGTTTTCAGAGATATATTAATAATTTTTATTAGTCATTCATTAGACTAGAGATTATCCACTTAATGAATAATATTTCTAAAGTGTAATTTTCACTATACCACTCTCATGCAAGGTAGAGACTGGTTTCTATTTGTTTTTAACACCTTGTGGAGAAGTGTCATCATAAACATTTGGATTTGTGATGTCATCAAAGATCTGACCAATAAAAAGATTATAACTGGAATAATAAATATCGAATAGACTTGAAAGAAATATCCTAAAAAATATATGTTGATAAGTTCTGCTATGCAGAATTTATCAAAAATAATGGAAGATATAGTCAGATTAATCCTGAAAATTATTACTAAAATATAAAGTTATAAAAAGAGTTAGTTACAGATAATAATAAAAATATTATAAAAAGTTAAATAATCAACAAAATTTTCTGACCAAATGATGATTATATTGAAAAACTGTTCAATGAATAAAAATTGAAAGAAATCAATTTATTTTCTTGTGCCAAAAAAAAAAAAATCTTGACAGAAAGTGCAACTACTGCTTGATATCTTTTACAGCAGAAAGCAAGAAAGATAATGATGAGAACAATTCAACAAGGATAAGAGCCTTATGCTAAAATAGAATTAATCATTAATCTATCTAATAGACTCTTTAACAATATGTGCTTAATCTGCTTTATAAAATAAGCAATGTATTTTTTACTTATGGCAGGATTTCAAGTTTTCAGCAGATTAATAAACATTCAACTTATACTAATTGGAAGCACCAGCTTCTGTAGACCTAACTTTTTTAGATCTGTTTGCAACATGATACACTTAACAGAGAAAAGTTTGCTCAATTTTGGAGTGTTTGTTGGATAATATATTATTTGAATTTCATTTCATAGTGCTGGTTTGTTAATTTGGAAATCATTATAAAATCGTAAATTCTGCATCATAAATGTTGTTTTTATTTTTTTCATTTCCATATTGTATTTCTTAACAGATAATAATGCATAAAAGAGGACTATGAAAAATCAGCCCCATTCTATTTCAATGGAGGAAAAGTAATATATATAAGTGAGAAATATTACTAGCCTACTCAAGAATATTCATTCCTTTGCAATGCCTTCCTGTATCTCTTCATGTTCTTCCATCAAACATCGGAAGAAAAACTACTTCACACAAAATATATAAAAGTGTTAAATATATTAGACTTACCAATAATTCAACATAGGGTTTCACTGTCTAAGACTTGTCTCGAATCAAAATCCTCTTTCTGAAGATTCAACTAAGAGGTCTACAATCAAAGAATTATGATGTAAATATAAAATTTTTATAAGTTTCCAAACACATTTATTTTTCAAAATCCAACAATAAAGCCACTAGATTTGGTTTTCCTAATTGCAATTGGAATCTCAAAAATGATTCAGGGCAATCCATAGTCATTGTGCTCATCTGCTCATAAAAAAATTAAATGCCATTGATCTATACAGATTTACAAACACAAACTATGAATCACATAGTTAATGGCTGATGAACCCATGGATAAATATGTTGATGAATCTATTTCCCAATTGGAAACGTTACAGATTCCTTTAAAATATTTTGTTAATAGTTGAACTTTGTAAAAGAAAAAAATACATATGCCAAATAAATTGAAAAAGCCAATAAATGTTATAATAAAAATTAATATAAGTTGACAATGTTGCTAAATTATAACATTTTTTAAGAATAGTGGATATATCATAGCATATAAATAATGGTCTTAAGAGGAATCTTTACACTGAAAAAAAAACAAAAACAAATTATAGCCAACAGTGTTTTCACTCTCACAAATAGTTAGGTAGAAGTGTATATTGTCTTCACTATTTTCAAAGGGAGAGGGGCAGGGAGATTATAACCTCTAATAGATTAATAATCATACTTATAGTTAAAAACCTAATAATGCATATTAATAAAAATTTAAGTTTTAGAGATAATAATACAGTTACAGGCAAATATGAACATAAAAATCATGATTACAGAATCAACATATGACTTGAAAAGTGATAGCAAAAATACTTGAAGTGACTATGAACATCACAGATTGATACTGGGAGATGTATTAATGAAAAGCTGAAAAAGATCACATATAGAAATAAGATTATTTATTCATGTAATAATATATCCACAAGTCTCTCTGGGTGCAAAAATTGAATATGCTTTCAAAGTATTAATAAAGAATTTCCATAGCTCCAATGGATTAAATCAAAGTTGGAAAAAATAACTAGGAAACAATGTAATCCATATATTACTAAATAAATTAGTGTGTCATAAATAAGCTGGAAAAATCAAACTGATAATAGATCCATTTTTCAACTCTACTTAATATAATGCTTCGTGTGATTTCTTGCTGTGATAGAGTAATGAATTTGGAGAGATTCATGGCCTAGCTCTGTCATTTTCTATGCCATTCAATTTTTTTTCCTTAGTATGCAACATATATAGTCACACATACAAAAGTCAATTTACTTTTTTAAAATATAACAGAAAATACTTTAATAACGATTTTTTAAAATACGAAAAAAAAAAAAAAAACAATTTAAAATGACTTAAAGTATATCAGAATAAGCAATAGTATGTAATAAAAAAAAAGATTTAAAAAAATTTCGGTTCAGGGAAAATGCTATTCTCCATCTGCTTCACGGTAAAAATACTAATCAGTGTGATGGGTGTGACCTCCAGACATTTTCCATTTTAAAATGCAACTTGCCACATTTCTAAATTCCTAATAATGAAAATTTTGAACTTATTAAATTGTTTTTTTGTTTTTTTTTAAAGAATGAGTCCAAACCCAAAAGTTTGTATAATTCTACATTTAAAAATACAATAAAAAAGTCTATTTTAGATATAGATATTCTCACATAATACATATATACAATATGTGTGTGTGTGTCCAATAGTTTTATTAAATGATATATTTTGTTAGTGGTTGTGAATCTGAGACTTGGACACCTAACAGAAGAGATATTCAAAGACTTTGAACAACACAAAAAAGGCTGGAGAGATGATATATTAGGAGTAACAAGAAGGAATGAATAGCTAAATAGTTAGGTGAAAGGATAAACAGGTTCACTGACATCCTTGAAAGAGACCAAAATAAAAATGGAATGGATATATTTCTACAATGTATAATAATAGGCAGGAAGTTGAAATCTTAAACTGAATCAATAGAGTTTGTAAAAGACTTCAAAAAAGATCATATGTGAAATCAATCATGAAATTTATGAAGTTTATTGATGTTAAGAGAAATTGGATTAAACTTGGAGAGACCTTCACCCTGTAATAGTAAATCAAGAATAATTAAAAATGAAGATGGTAATGATGACAGTTTCTTAAGGTATTTGAAGCCTTATAGTCAAGCAAAGGATATGATATTTACATGCAGAATATGTAGGTATCATTATACTATTACTAATGTTTTTTATAGAAAGAAGAAAAAAAGTTCTCTAATTAATTTTCATTATAAGCATCTAGTCATAAGTTTCATTTTCAACATATATTTATAATTGTATTTAATTTACATTACATTTTTAAAAATATTAACACTAGAGATCTTTAATATTTGTTCTTATTAGTAGAAAATAAGAGATACCACACCAAAACGATTACAATTTTTACATAACAAGGTAATGCACACTAATCATAAAATTTAATTAATAAAAAAAAAAATACAATTTTAATATTTTAAATTCATCTTACACTAATTTTAATACATTAACAAAATACTAAAGTATAGTATTTTAAAGAAATAAAATCTAAATATGTTATTTAACAACTAATATATTATTTTAATACAAATAAAAAAAAAAAGCTTATTTCGAAAGCATTTTGTGGTGCTAATACAATGTATGTTCTACTGCAGGTTGGTGCCATCATCCATATAACATAAGGTAACAAATTAAGCATAGGTTTCATATAATTAAAAAAAAATTGAAAACAAAAATAGCAATAATATATGTAAAAATATGATTATTAAAATATATATATTTTTAAAAAAAATACTGTATAATTTCCAAGTTTTTAAACATTTCCCTTTGTGTATGTGTGTGTTCTTTTGAGTGTATCTTATTAAAATGTGGATAGTGAGTGCATACTATGGTAGACCATAGGCAAGACTAGCAATTGTTTTGTTTTCCTCTTCAGTATAAATATATAAATACACACAAATATTAATACAGATCATTATATACAAATTTTGATCATAAATTTTAATAAACTGTTTTTATAAAACAATTAGAATGCCTATATATTTACAATCTATAAGGTTCAAAGGGACTGTTAGCAAATCCAATTTTTTTAACTTTTTTTTTAAACTTCATAATAGTTTTTATTTAATTTTAGAAACAACGACTGCAATATAAAGCTTACTCTTAAAATGTCACCAATAACAATCTTTAAAAATAAGTCATATTTGTTATATGTACAACCTTAGGCTAATTTCACATTCATTACTGAGATTTATTTTTTTTGTATGAAAATACAATCTTCTATATTAATTGTCATTTTATGCTAAAAAATATTATGTAATGTATATTAATTAACAGTATTTCTTGTAAATAACTATGATAATTATATCATTAAAATGTAATAAATTAAACTTAATATTAATATATAATGGGGAAAAAATATTGAGAATATTAAATACAATCACTTTAATGTTCAACACCAAAAATGCATTAAGTTGGATTTAATATTTTCAAAGTTTCCTCCAAATAGTATTTCCTGTCATTTATTAATTTATTTCCCAATCGATTATGAAGTGAACTGAAATATCTTTTATATAGTGGTTTTAATAAATTTAATTATTAATGATATTCCTGCCTATATAGAGATATATGGAGATTGTAATAATGCTCAATAAAACCAGTCAACAGTTAGACAATCCAATATCTATAACAATCAACAATTTTAATTGGAAAATAACTAGCAGGTCATCATGGAAATACAAGAAGTAGTTGTCAGTGAAATTTGTTTCCAGCCTTAAATAATTACCTAATAACAAAGATGACTGACTGTCTGATTAACTAAAGATTCCTGATTTAATTTTCAATCAAAAAATAAATAAATTCTAATACAAACAATAGAATAAAACTATTACACGTTTCTCTGAACAACTGATAATAAGATAAATATGTAAAGTTTGTCAATGTTTACTTAACATGAAGTATTAAAATAAGAAACTAGTAGTAAAAAATATATTTGTTAAATAAACATAAATTCTTAGATGTAGTGATACAATTTCAACAAAACTGCCCTTCACAAAAAAATCAATCTAAGTTTATTCTAAACTGCCTCCATATTTTTTATCAATATCTTGTATTTTATCTCATTCAAAATAAGATTCCATTTTATTTTTAAAAATATACACTATGTGATGGAGAAAAAAGAATCCAAATACATTCTGTATTTCATTTCATGATTTTATCTTTAATTGTATAAATCCTTTACCAATTAATCACAGCGTGTATTACATATCCATAAGCACAACACATTTCATTTCTAATTTGCATATGAAAATTATATTCACCACACTAATAATAAGTATCATTCAAAAACAAATAGGGCCATTCTAATTCCAAGAAAAAAGGAAAAAAAAATGTCAAGGAAAGGAGTTTTGCGATGATTACATAAATGTCCATGCATAAAATCATTGATCCATTTGTTTGATATTTTACAATATTGTCTTCAAGATCATGTCTCATTTTATAGCTCCCCAATGGATTCTATTGTCTGCCATATTTTCATAATGAAAACAATCAATATTGCATATTTTTAGAATAGTGCGATAATCTTTGTAATGTAGTTAAATCAAAGTCTACTGCTACAAACCTTGATCAAATTTCTATAAAATATCCTTTTAGAAAATGATGCCTTATGTATTCGTATGGCATAATATTATAATAATGGCCTATATATTGCAACATCCAGCTTATTAAAAAACATCAGTGTTCTCATGATCTTACTTTATTATATACACAAACATACACAGAACATATGTATAAGTAGAGATGGAAAGTAATGACAAACTTCCATTGATAATTTTCTAACATAAGACTTTTTGAACTCAACAAGCTTATTTTATAAAAGATCAGAATATAATTATTCGGTTACAAGCATATCTCTAACATAGTCAATTCAATTTTTCTTCCTTTGCTTTAATTTCAGAATAAATAATTTTTTTATACAGTCTTTGTACATCTATTTTTATTTTAAGTTATCTTTTATATCCTCTTCCAATTTCTAAAATCTTTAATCCTTTTCCCTTTTCTCTTTAGATTCATTTAAGTGCTGTGTGTGATTTGCTACAGTGGTAGAACAGCATCACAAACTTTCATTTCAAGTGCTTAAATTTATGAACTCATGAGCACCAAAGTCATGTGATCATTTATTTTATTTATTATTTAAGTTTCAGTTTGATATCGATTTAATAATCATTTTTGTAAAGTTCAATTTCAGTTTTTTTAAGTTTTTAGTCTATCCGAATAATTATTGTCTTTCCTTAATAAACAATTTTTTTAGCTTTGATATTCTTATCCCCTATCCCCTCTCATTACATGATTAGTTAATAACTTTACATGATATGTAATGATACACATTTCTTGTCTGATTTTTCTATCTAGTTACCAATTTTAAACTTTGACCTTTCACTCCTTAATAGCATTCTTTTGATTCCATTTTTATCTACTCTTGCCAGTGCAAGGGCTACTGTTTTTTTTATATATAATAAAGTAAGCCTTATTTTCTATTGTATATTTATATTTTTGAAAAATGTTATAATCATAAATTCAATAAATTAAAACTAAAATATCAACTTTGCAAATAAAACAAAAAAAAAAAAATTGAAATAAATAAACAAAATAAAAGATTAAGTGCAAGCCTTCATGATCAATAGATGCAGAAAAGTTTGTGCATAAAATCCTTATCGTGCCTACTCATCTAACATCCCCAGACTAGTTTCTAGCTTGTGGTTTCATCTGTGAGTAGCCTTGGATTTGAGAGCATGGTACCTAGATCTTAGGATCTAATTCAACTCTCTAGCAGCTTCCTTTTACCTATTTGGTTAACTATAAAGCTAGTAACTGAAGATGAAAACACCATAATGTTTCCAACAAAAGCTCATATACTTGTAGTCATATAGATCTGAAAATCAGCTCAGCATCTATACATTTTAGTACCTTTGGTTTTTCAAAAACCATCAGCCATCATTATCCTGCCCATAGGATAATGATGACTGTGGCTTTTAGAAAAACCAGACACCAAAATGATCTGATCTGAGTTCAGATCTATATGACTATACAAGCGAATGAGCTTGAATTTCATCTTCAGTTACTAGCTTTATAGTTAACCAAATAGATAAAGTGGCTGCAGGATGGTTGCATTAGATCCTAAGATCTAGGTGCAGTGCTCTCAAATCCAAGACTCCTCACTAGAAACTAGTCTGGGGATGTTGGATGAGTTGGCATTTTATGCACCAATCTTCCTGCATCCATTGATTGTGAAGGCTTACAGTTGGTGGCACTAGGGTGTGGAGAGTTTGGTACTCTTACTAACAGCATGTGTAAACATATGAAATGATGATCATATGAAAATAAAAGATGTCATTTAATTCATCAGACAATATATATATATATTACCATAAAAATAAAAATAAAATCATTAAATCTGTGTATTTAAAACAATTTAAGATAGTGAATGCATAACTTCAAATAATAAAATATTCGTTAACTCTATAATCTTTACTTCTTTCCTTTTTATTTTGTAATTCAATGCAGAGCATAGTTAACTACAAAAGACAGATTAAAAATACAACAAATTAACTACAGCAAAATATTGCATTAGATCAAGCAAATCATATTCATAGCACAAAATAAAGACAAATCTGTGAGGGAGAGGAAGCAGAGAACAAAAATCACTTTTTAATTACAAAAATAAAAAATAAACAAATTACTAACAATAAATGGCTTCTAAAAAGAAAGTTACTCTTAGTAGGTGACTTATATTTGATATCAATAAATTTTCTGTTATTTCTGTTAAAAGGTAGTGATAAAATATTAATGTTCTGCTAAAATATAATTTTGTTCTAAAATCCCCTAATGGATATTATGTATAGTGGATAATAGCTCATGTTTTTTTTTATTTTCAATTCTGTATAGAAATGTAAATGAATTTACATAAACCAATATGCTTAAAACCCTTACATATATATAATTACAAATATCCTATCATATACACATGTAGATCTACATGACATGATTTAAAATTAATATAGTATATATACATTCTTAATAAAGAATACAATTTTAAATCTTTCTAGAGAAATTCTTTTTTCATGAAAATTTTTCTTAATGATTTTTTTAAATCTTTCTATTTATTTATAGTTGTTAATTTTAAAAAATTTAAGTGCTGGAAGCAAATTTTCCTTCTCCCTAAACTTTATCACTTAGAAATTTAAATATAAAACAATATAAATGTTAGTGAAATTTTTCTACTGTAAGTTTTTTAAAAAAAAACTGTATTTAAGTAATTTAATTATCTATTAAAATGAAGTACATGCACACACTTTAATAAATGATAACTGGATGAAACTAATAAAAAGAAAATAACAAATAACAAATTGTTTATACAAATGGATCACATTACCAAGAATCTTACATGAGATCTAAAATATTAAAATTTTATTTTGATTACAAATTTTCATTTTTATTTATTTACTTTTTGAATAACAGCAAATATTACAGTTTCATTATATTTTCAAATTAAAAATAAATATAAAATACTTTTTAACAAACAAAAACAAAATAATACATAAGTGAAAAAAAATCATTTGTAAATTTATTTTCCGTATTATTTCATCAAAAAACAATGCAGAATTGCAGAAATAAATTCCTTCTCAATAGAAATCCATAAATTGCTAGAATTATTATTATTGTCTCTTAAATTGTTCAGATAGATGTGAATATTCTAGACATATAGTAGGAACCAAAATCTTAATTTCTAACTGCAAAAATGTCTCATTGCCTTTTTTAATTCAAGTTATTACTATTAATAAACACAATGGATGACAAAAACAACATCATAGGTATTGAAAGAATATTTAGCAAGAAAAAAATTAGTGCTACGAATACCGAGATTTGTAAATTGAATAAAGTTACAAATTTCAATGTTTTTTTAATTTATTTATTTACCTTTTTTTATTGGTTAATGTATAAATCATATTTTCAAAATCTTTTGAATTTTTATATGAAAAAAGTTATATATATTAAATAACTTAATTTTTTTTTTTAAACCTTAATATTCAATATGTTAGAATTTCAAATTGCATTGGTTGTTATAAATTTAAAGTTAATTAAATCATAAGAAACTTTAAGAAATTAAAAAAAATTTTAACAATAAAGTAAATCTATTAAAAAGCAAACTTATTGCTAACAAATCAAAATTAATAATATACAAGAGGGGACCCAAAAATAAGTAGAATCGTTCTTTGATTTGTGCATCTATTGTAGTATATGCTTTTGCTGTTACATACTTCTTGCAAAAACCCTTCTGCATCAATATGCTAAATGACTTCATCATGTAATATTGTGGAGCTACATAGCACTTTTTTTTTATAAAGTGCATTTTGCATACTTGTCAATTTTTTAATAATGGCAGAAATGTTCGAACAATGTGAAATTCTGTTTTCATTTACAGAAAACAGCAAGAAAAAAAGTTTGAAAGAGATTATAAACAAGCTGACCTAAAAAAACACAAGTTTATGAGTGGTTTAATTGAAATGTTAAATTTACCACATCCCAAAAAGAGTTGCAAGCGAAGTTCAAAATCAAAACAATGCTTGTTTTTTAAAAGCAAGCTGCATTTTTCTTTCAAATTTAGTTCATAATGGAAAGTCATTTAATCTGCAAGTTCTAAAATATTTATGTGATGCAGTAAAACAAAAACATGCCATTAAGTGACAAAGAAAATAGTCCAAGCTCCATCCCAAAAAAATATCATCTCTCAAAGTTGTGAGTGTGAAACACTTTTTGATTAAATTCTGCATGACACAGCTTTTCCATCAGTCATAATTGCTCAATCTCACTTTTTTTTTGTCCCATATGTCATAGCATCAGCTGGGACGCGAACCTTGAGAGGCAGATGCGATGACCTCCCGGATAACAACGCTCGACCTCAATCTCATTTTGTGAGATTTTTTTTAACTTCGCCAATAAAAAAAATGTCTTTTTTTTTTTTTTTGCAGACTTAGAACTGGGATGGGTGCAGAGGTGTTAAAGCACATCACTTTGCAAATGTTTCTGGATTACTTTGAAAATTAACAAACAGGTTTAGACCAGCACATTGCATTAAATATACTATACTTTTTAAAGCGATTCAATTTACAACACCTAATAATAAATATACAATTTTTTATTACAAAATTCCAATTATTTCTGAGTCCTTGTATATACATACACACACAATATGCTAAAACTAAGACTCATATAAAATTCTAAACTTATATTTATTTAATAAGTATTAAAAAGTGATTATTTTATTTCCATCACAATCAACTATTAAGTTCTTGATAGTATTATAAATAGTTTCATGACAAATTTTTTACCTCATTTCCTACCACAAAAAAAAACAAAAAAACAAATGCCAATCAATTAATCATAAACCATCACAGAGATTTGCATCTAGTGTCCATTAGCTTACCTAATGCTGGTAACATAACTAGTTAAAATCTAAGTAGCAATAATGCTTTCTGCCACAAAAAATAGTAATAAGTCAGATAATATAAAAGGAGAAAAAAAAAACATCTGAAACAAAAATTCTATATCTCTGACAAAAAAAAATCTCTTTTATGTAAAAAGAAATCTCAGTGAAGAAAATTATAGAAATAGGATTAATAATAATATTTTAAAAAATAATTTGGTACCTTTATTTCATAAGATACTGGAATGTTTTGTTTTTTTTTTGCTTCAGGGAATTCCCCCCCCCCCCCCCGAAAGTTTAATGTGCATGGCTATTTGGTGACCAGTTAGAAGATGATCATAATTCCATTGAATTGTTGAACTGATTTATTTTCCTCAAATAAATATTAATTTAGAAACCTTTAATTCTTGATTTAATAATCTATCCTTACTTGATTAAGCTTCCCAGGAAGTTAGCATTTGAAAATTATTTTAAAGTGATAACAATTTATTATTTGAACAAACTTTTTGTTAATGTTTTGATAATGTATTGCAACTTAAAGTTATTTATTAATTTATTGACAATAAAAATTATTTCATTATATTAAAGTAAGCATAGCTTATTTTTAGTATCATTAAATTACACAAAATATCTCCACAAATAACAGCTTATTGTTAGTATTTTAAAATGACTCCAAAATGACAGCAATTTTCAAATATTAATATTAAGAGTTGATAATATGTTCTAGCAGAAAGTTATTCTTAGTTCAATATGTCAAAGCATATTTTATTAGAGAAATAAATTCTCTTGTTAAGCTTATGTTTATTAGCAATTTTTCTAATAATAATGTACAGTATATACATTCCCATCACTGTTATAAAATATATCATTTCATTTATTGGGTCATTATAATAATAATATCATCAATAAGTATTCTGTCCCATGGACAGGTCCATAAAGTAGTCCCGTCATTGATTCATCCATGTTTCCACTCCATTCTCTTTCCCACCCAGCTCTACAATTCCACGTAACTCTTCCCATCTCTTATATCATCCAACAATGTCAATCTTTTCCATCCTTTCTTCTTGCTTATGCTCACCATTCCTCCAAAATATCTTTCATTAACCTATACTTTCTTCTTAATATATGTCCAATCCAGTTTCTCTTTCTAATCTACAATAACATAAATTCATTATTTTCGAAGTGACTACTTCCATCTTCCGAACATTTTGATATTTGTAAATAATTCCTTACACTATCTTTTTTTTTGGAAGTGTTATAATTTAGTCAAAATCATATTTCTATATAACTTATGTTTTTATGGTCACTTTAGTCATCAGCTCTCATTTAGTTATACCACTTTGTTGTAATTGATACTTAGCTATTTTGAATTTCTTTGCTTTATTTTGTAAACACACAAATTTATATATGCATACACATTTACTTGAATTATCAAACCAACATTAAAAGAATTATATATGTTCTTACCTAAAGCTGCCATAGACAATGAGTAGGATAGAGATCAAAAATGTTGATACTCGGGAAGAATCCAACAATGAATAAGCCCTAAAAAAAAAAGGATAAAACTTAGCAATTTTAAAATTTAGTCTCAAGAAATTTTAATAATAGAGAGAACAATAAATTTTTGCACAGCAATAATGACATATAACAAAAACAAATAAATCACTAGACTTAAGTTTTTGTGTTTACTAACATAATAAAAATACGTCTTAAAATTATTCTTAATAAATATTACCAATAAATGGGTTAATGTTTGTAATGCTAAATATTTCTTTGTTACTAAGTAAATCACTATACAGTACTAATATAAGTCATGTAGTTATTAGATTTGCATGGATTGATGGGAGTCCTCCAAGTTAATTAATAAAAAAAGTTAGTCTTAAAAGTAATGTAAGCGGCAAAGTAATTTGTCAATTTTTTTCATCTAGTATGGCAGCCATAATAAAAAATGTATTACACATAATAATTAGAATTGTCATCTCTTTATCTCTAAAAAAAAAAAGAACTCATTTATATATACTTGTATTATATATAAGTGGTGCCAATTTAGTATGCACTTACATCATTTTGGACATACGTGGAACTCCAAAACCACTGGTGACATAACCAAGCTTTATTTTTTTTTTTTAACGCTTTAATACTAAGATTTTGATCCAAACATTTTATACCCCCCCCCCTATATATCAAAGATCAAAAATAATCTCTGTAATGTTAAGGGCAATTCTTGATTTCTTTTTCTCTGTTCATATGAACAAGTAGAATACAGCCTTACACAGTTTCACTTACTAAAATCTATTTTAAAAAATTAACATAAAAAATTATTTTTAAAATGTAATATTTATTAATTATAGAATTAATTTTACTATTTGATAAACTGATAAATAGTTGTACACATTTTTATTTCCAAATTTTATTGTTAATATGTTGTTTTAGTAATTGTTTATTTTTTTTAATTTTTTAATCATGTTTAATGTTCTGTTCAGTCAAATATTAATAACTGTTAACTATTTTTGACTTTTTTTTTTAAATCATGTGTAATATGCTTTTATAGTTTTATTTATTAGTTGTAAAATTAAATTTAATATTTGTTATACCTGTCTTATGTTCATTAGTAATTTGTTTGTTTATCTATTTTTTGGTCAAATATTATTGGCTAAACTATTATTGTTTTTGAAATTTTACATCTCCTTCATCTTTTTTTTTTTTTTTTGTCATGCGAAAGTTTTGCTTTTAACAAAATATTCATAATGTTTTCATTTTAATATTTGATAATTACAGATAACATATATGTGTTTTACTCTTTTGTAGGTTAGTTTCATTATTATTTTAATGATTTATTTGATGTTATATTTGTTTTAAATTTTTAACCATATATGTTTAATTGTAAAAGTAATTTTATATGTTTCTCCATGTAATCATTTATTTATTTTGTCAAATATTAATATTTGATAAACTGTTTTCATTTAACATAATATCCACAGTGCTTTGATTATGCTATTATTTTTTTATCATGTTTTTATCTTTGTTTGTCATTTATTTTGCTGATGTATATTAGATATGGTATTGTAATTGTAATATTAAAATACTTTGGTTTGAGCATGTTAATTATTGTGTTAGTTTATGCAATTTTTTTTCAACATATGTCCTTATTCTGCAGCCATCTTTTAAAAGTAAGATGCTTTAGCTTACACATAATAAATTTTAACTTTTTTATGTAGATTAATATTGGTTTATTTGTTGATCAAAAATTAATAGTATTTTTGATAATGTGGATAAATTGCTTTTTTGTAATTGCAGTATTAAAATACTTTAGTTTACAATATTAATTCTTATCATACCATTTCCACCTTCTTTGACACTTTATCAATACTTTTATTTTTATTACACTAACAGTTTCGACTGTCCTGCAGTCATCATCAGAGCTACAATATTCAAATATATAATTATACAATTATTACACAATATAAACAAAAAGAATTATACATTTTAATATGATCTTTATCAATAATCATTTCCCATTTTATTACCTTATCTTCTAAATAATTTTATCAATATTTTATATTAATTTATTTTATATCACTTTATTTTATTTTTTAAATATTATTTAATATAATAATTATAACTTTATCATTCATTTTACTATTTAATGCAAATTATTATCATTTTTTTATATTATAAAATCAACTTCTAATCTTGTCTTATTTTTATTACAAAAAATTACTTACTTCTTGTTGATTCTATCACCAAAACCCAACTGACAAAAAAATTCAAAATTTGTATTTGTTTTACCCTCCCCCTATTGTCATTTTTTTAACTATTTTCTTTTAACTTTTTCAAATTCTAATTATTACTAACAATTGTTTATAAAATTATTGTTCTTACCCCGAAATCTCGATTAAGACTTGGTTTTATACTCTTAATCAAGATTGCTTCTTTAATTTTCCTATTCCTACTATTATTTGTGTAATTAATCATTTTTACACAATCTTTTTCAAACAGGTCATAGGTTTGAAAAAGATTGTATAAAAATGATTAATTATACAAATAATAGTAGGAATAGAAAAATTAAAGAAGCAATCTTGATTAAGAGTATAAAACCAAGTCTTAATCGAGATTTCGGGGTAAGAACAATAATTTTATAAACAATTGTTAGTAATAATTAGAATTTGAAAAGGTTAAAAGAAAATAGTTTAAAAAATGACAATAGGGGGGGGGGGGTAAAACAAATACAAATTTTGAATTTTTTTGTTAGTTGGGTTTTGGTGATAGAATCAACAAGAAGTAAGTAATTTTTTGTAATAAAAATAATAATAATTTGTAATGTGGGTAAAGTTAATTGATATAAATATTTAATAAAAATAAGACAAGATTAGAAGTTGATTTTATAATATAAAAAAATGATAATAATATGCATTAAATAGTAAAATAAATGATAAAGTTATAATTATTATATTAAATAATATTTAAAAAATAAAATAAAGTGATATAAAATAAATTAATATAAAATATTGATAAAATTATTTAGAAGATAAGGTAATAAAATGGGAAATGATTATTGATAAAGATCATATTAAAATGTATAATTCTTTTTGTTTATATTGTGTATTAATTATGTATATATATATGTGTATGTGGATAAGTGTAATAATTGTATAATTATATATTTGAATATTGTAGCTCTGATGATGACTGCAGGACAGTCGAAACTGTTAGTGTAATAAAAATAAAAGTATTGATAAAGTGTCAAAGAAAGTGGAAATGGTATGATATGTTATAATAGAAATCAATACACAGGAAAAGAAGAAGTAGAACATTAATTCTTGTATTAATTTATGTAATTTTTCTTTTTTAAAAGTAAAATCCTGTAATTTACTCATACTAAACATGAACTTTTTATATGAATTAAAATCAATTTATCTGCTGTTTAGAAATCAACACTACTTTTTATAATATAGATGTATTGCTTTTTGATTAATTATAATAGATTCTTGTGTTAGTTTATGCAATTTTTCTTTCAGCTGCTATATGTTAAAGTGAGCACATGCTGCCATAATTTAAAATATTTTAATATTGTTTTTAATATTTGATTTTGTCAGTAATTTCATTTTTTGTCATGTGATTATGCTAATTTTTTTAGTATTTCTTAATTACTAATATTTGTTGCATATTGTTTTTTGATATTTGAATTCAATAGTAATTTGTCTACTTTTTTTTTTTTTTGTGATTATGCTCATTTTGGGGGAGGGTCATTTCCTAATTAGTAATCTATGAAATTTTTGGCTCTTTTTATTTTTTAGTTGAAAATGGCAATTTTTTTATATATAATTGGACAAAAAATTTGAAACATTTTATGATTAATTTTGGTGGTATTATCAGCAGTGGTTTTGGGGGTCCATAGTGTCCAAAATAGCACAGAGCACATACTAAATTGGTACCTTTCAAGTTTATTTATATGTAATTCATTTTTTAAAAATTATTGCCTTTATATATAGAATATTTATTTTACAGGTTGAGAGGGGGGGGGAATCCAGCATTATCCATGGATTATTATTTTAAAATTTTTACAATATTCCCACACACTAAATAAAAGAATAATTAATTAAATATTGTCCACTGCTGCACAAATTTTAACTCAACAATCCTGTTTTTCAACTGAACATATATATAGAGAGAGAAGTGAAAGAAGGAGTATTAAAAAACAGATAAATGAACAAAAATAATATAATTCTGAATAAATTCAAACCTGAAAAAGCATGTTACACTCAGATTCAACTTTTTTGCCCTTAAAATTATATTTTTAAAAAAAACCATCGACTAATTCCACAATGTTTAAATATTATTAACAGGATTATCACAAATAAATTTATTCATCCTAATTTAATAAATTAAATGACATATATGTCAAGAATTTATCATAATTATGATTTCAAATTTTTTTTCATTTTAATCAAATATTTTAAGGACAGCAGACTTAATAGAGCTTATAATAATCCCTTGCCTATGTTATGCACATATACACATGTGTACATTCAATAAGTACAAATTTTTCAACTGATTTACATTTTATTCTGACAATTTATGGATTTACAAGTTAAGGCTGTCACTTTTGAAACTAATGAAAGTATTAACAACACACTCTTCTATACACTTTTACATTGCAAATATAATATTTTATTAGTCTATACTTCCCAAAATAGCTAACAGTTTTTATTAACTTTCCTCGGAGTTATAACATACACAGTACAGACACAAACATAAATACTTTCTTATAATTTAAGCATATAAAACAAAATTTTTATACATAATATATATTTAGTTAGATGAAAATATCTTGTGACCCCCCTCCCATCCTCTTTCCAATCTTTTTTAATAAATACAAAAAAAAAAAAATCATTTAAAATCTGAATGATTGAGCAAAGTGCTATATAGAAAGAAAAAAAAAACATTTACTTCCTTAAATTCTCTTTAAAATATACTATTTTTTTCATAAAATATTACACTGAAATAATTGTAGATAAGTAAATTCTTATAAAAAATTATAATTTTGATTTTGTTTCTATAAAAAAAAAAAAAAAAAGAGGCATTTATAATAAACAGATCAACATATCTTGAATTACATAAAAATAAATTTGAAAAGATATTACTTTCAATCATCACGTGTTATGAATTTTTTTTAATTAAGCTTGTCATATTTTGGTGGATAGTTGGAATGTTGAAGGGTAACTGATGAAGAAAGTTATTTCTAAAACGCATATACACAATACAATGAGTTGCCGATTTGTCAAGCGTTGTTAGCCGAGAGGTCAGCGCAGCCACCTTTCAAGCAAGCAGTTGGTTGCAGATAGTTGTTGCGGGTTTGCCTCCTGGCTGATACTATGACATATGGAAAAAAAATGAGTTGCCGATTTGTTCATGTACTGTGACAGCTGCAGTAAGAATGTATTATGCATAATGATTGAAACTGACTTTTACTCAAATTTAGTTACAAAATAAAAATTATAAAACTTAGGGAAACTCCATCAGCACTATTAAATATATACTTAAATAATCACAGCTGTAATGGTTTATACATAAATTTAATACTTTTTTTTTTTTTTAAGGTTTTCTTGTTTTGTTTTTGTTGTATAACTTTTTTTTTTTTTTCTTAAAGTAACCTTTATTAATAAAAGATTACAAAAAAATTTTGGGTACACTTACCCATTGAGGATTACACAGTGATTCAGTGTAACAAGGTAAAATGTACATACGTTCAAAAATAATTACATCCATAAAAAGTGCTGTAATGTGATTAATGTGTATCTGTACGTGGATCCACGTGGCCCGGCTGTCGAGAAGTTAACCATCACCCAATGGTTCCATCCCTGGGGCCCCGAAGTGAAGACTGAAATGCTTCAGCTGAATAGGTGAAGTCCAGCATTGTGCCAACCACCACAACAGGCAGCGAGGTCCAAGGCCCAAGTTCACCAAGCAATAAACTCTCGAACCACAGCCGTTCTTAAATATAAAAATGAGCATTTTGGAGTTTAAAATTTTCTTCAATCATCAATACCAGCTATAATAAGCAGATTGATCAGATGCACAATGTTTTACAGAAATAAATTATTTTATTTAGATATTGATAATTTTTCTTCATACTTTTAATAATAATGATTAGCAATATAAATAAGTAATACTAACACACTCTTCTACGTGCTTTACATAATGCAAATAAATGATTCCAAATTTCCAAATACAGCTAACAGTTTCAATTGTTCAACAGACTTCTTCAGAACTTCAGCATACATAATTTATAAATAAGTATTCTTTGATAACAAAATAATAAAGATTATGACTATATAGTAGAGCCATCCACCACCACCGTCACATACATTGCATATTGCATTGGTGGTCAAGAGGTCAGCGCGGCTGTCTTGCACTTGCAGGCAGTTGCCCGGGTTGTGGGTTCGCGTCCAGGCCGATGCTATGACACTTAAAAAAAAAAAACTTGTGTTTTTTCCAGAACAGCTTTCTTGTAATTTTTTCAAGCATTACAATTGTTTTCCCTAAAAGAAAACAGAATTTCACATTATTCCAACTTTTCAGCCATTACAAAAAATTGACAAAGAAGTGAAATGCACATTACAAAAAAATGTGCAATGTGGCATTATGATTTCACATAGTAGTATAAATTTGTAGATTAATGCAAAAGAATCCCCACAGGAGGTATGTAACAGCAGAATCAGGTACAACAACAGGCATACTTACCAGAGAACAATACCAGTTATTTTTGGGTCACCCCTCATATTAGCTATATGTTTATTCACTATTATTGAAAAAATTAAAAATAAAAACAATGAAATAAAAGAATTATATTGCAATTAAACATGCCCTGGACTATATCCTTTTTACTCAATAATCATTTTTCACCCTAAGGAAACCTTAGTCTCATTATTAGCAGACAATAGCTTTTCTAATACCATTTTTAAGCCTGTATTGGCTTTGGAATTTATACAGTCACCCCTATTTGCCATTACTGATTTCAGATTTTGGATTAAATGCTTCAAAATTTGAATTTTCCACACAATAGTAAGAATGTTTTCCAATTCTTATCTTTTTTTTTTTTCTCAAAGTAACCTTTATTAATAAAAGATTACAAAAATTTTGGGTACACTTACCCATTGAGGATTACACAGTGATTCAATGTAACAAGGTAAAACGTACATATGTTTAAAAATAATTACATCCATAAAAATTGCTGTAATGTGATTAATGTGTATCTGTACGTGGATCCACATGGCCCGGCTGTCGAGAAGTTAACAATCACCCAATGGTCCCACCCCTGGGGCCCCAAAGCAAAGGCTCAAATGTTTCAGCTGAATAGGTGAAGTCCAGCATTGTGCCAACCACCACAACAGGCAGCGAGGTCCAAGGCCCAAGTTCACCAAGCAATAAACTCTCAAACCACAGCCAATCCATGTCAAGACCATTCTGAATACATCTGCCTCCCAATTAGCAGTCCAAATGAACAGGAATCACAATCAGTCTACCTTCCCAAAATTGGAAAGGCAACTTGAGCATTATTAAATCAATAATTTCAATATTGTTTAAGAAAACTATAAATTTGGAAAACATTTTATAATATGAATATTATACCATCTTATCAATGAACAAAATTTATGTGCTTTCAATTTAACATGAAGAAATATTATTAATAAATGTGATTGTGTATGATGCTCTGAAATGAAAAAAATATGAATTTTAATGTTTTTTACTTTATTTTACATTTTTTTATTTGGATAGCTTATAATTGATGTATCATACATTGATACAGTGTTTATCTAAGCTTCACTTTATCTAATAATAAAAAATTTCATACATATTCAAAATATTTTCTACATGTGATCTTAAATTATCTCAGTTTGATTAACTTGCTGTGATAAAAACTGAAATTATATTTGAAAATGAAGAATACAATCTTAATAATAAAATATACAGTAAATACATCATGACATAAGGAATTTTATTATTTTTTGAAATTCAAATTTGAGGCATTATAATAAATTGAGTTAATGAAATGATAGAATTGATCAAGTGTCATGTCTGGTCTTAATAGTTTTAAATTATTTATAAATTAATAAATAGGAATAGTCTACAATGTAAAATAAAATTTTATTATTGCACTAAATGAAGCCTAATAAATATTTTAAAACTAAACAAATAAAAAAGGCAGTTAGCACTCTACTCTATTAAATGTTTGCTTTAATATATTTTAATAAAATCAAATATAAGCCATTATCACTTAATGCATAGGCATTCAAAGGTATTATATAGAATGAAAATTATTAATATTAATACATGGAGCAAAAATATACGATTAGCAAACATTCATAACTATGAATATTTGACAAGAGAAAGGCAAACAAAGATTTTTAAATGATTATAGTTTATATGTGAGATTTGTTCTTGAACAGATCAGCCACGGACAATGATGAACTCAATTTAATTTTTAATATGATATTCACCAAATCTATCATTAGTGTAATAGGGTACATTACTACAATGGCATGATTGCAAATGAGTGATTGAACATATATATAAATGTAACAGCGTACATGTATGTACACACATATGTATACACTAAAATCATATTGTGAAACGAAAGACCGTTTAATTTCAAAATCTTACATTATCCAAAGATCTCATTTTAAGTATTATCCCAGGTTTTACAATTTAAAAGTCTAATTTCATTTCAAATGATTTTATAAATCATGTTTTGATGCGTAGAAGCTAATTTTCTAAATAGTTAAAAATGTTATGAGAATCAGAAAATAGTTTTCTGGATGTCATGTCTTACTAAATTAACAAATGTTCCCCAAATTTCAACACTAACTTTAAACATCTGACGTCTAACATATGGAGCAATAAATTAGATAAAATTTCTTCAATCAAATGGGGAAGGGGATGTAAAAAAAAAAAAAACTCAACTTTTAATTCAGTAAGCATTTCTTCCTCTTTTTTTTCTTCAAATTTATCAAAATAATATCATACAAATTTAAAACGATACTTTGTGAACATTAAAAAAAAAAAAAAAGCAGAAATTCAATTTATAATTCAGTGACAGAACATCTGTAAGACAAAAATGATCAAAGTCCTGTTTATAATTTTGACCTAAACAGGAAGTCAAATTAAATTCGCTAGACATTTTTGGAAATTATTACAATTTGATTCACAACTGTTGAACTTTCTGCAATCATAATTTTGATCCTATACACATCATTATGAATACATTAATGATTACTAACTACTAATCATTTCTTAGGCTGCTGGAGATTACCACAATATTAAGAAGAGATGATTTTGCTGGATGTACTATTATTTCATCTTATCACCTAATATTAGAAATGTTTAAAATAATATCCCATCCTCTAACTAATAATTCTCTGTCAAATGCTTTCACTAGTGTCTTTTCTCATTTTTAAATATGTTTTGATTTAAATTTTATACTTAGTATATATTTTATCCTTACATTACCCATTCATTATTTCCTTAATATGACTACATTTTATATCTAAAGATTCAAAAGCCACTTTGAATTACTTACTTTTTGGCTATTAAACTACCTATTTTTTCATCCATATCTTTTGCAAAAACATCTAACACAAACTCCAAATCTATTATTTTTCGAATATATGCCAGGTGACATATTATTTAAAACAGTAAACTATGCTTCATCTCCTAATGCATTCCTTAAATACTCCAATCCATATACCATCTCTACCTTAGCAATTTTTATACATTTTATATGTTTATTTCTATCACAAACATTAATTATCACTTCAATATTTAAAATATTTTGTTACATCATAATAAAAATTCTTATAAATCTTTACTTCATTACCACTTTCATTTAACATAAACTTAATTGTCTACAAAACAAGAATGCTCTGAACAATGCTGGACCTAAAACTTTAGTTTTCTTGATTAACAATTAAAAATCTCAGCTTGCTGTTCTAATCAGCATCTCAGGTGGTATGAAAATTTGAACATGCAATAAGTAAGCAAAAACTTATTGATGTAGGGCTTTATCATTTTATAATAATAGTTCAAAATTTGATAATCTATAATGCATTAGCAAGTAAGCAACATTAGTCATGGTGCCCTATCATCTCAATTTCAAGCAGAAGTTAATATATATATGTAAATTATTTTCACAAAGGTATGTAGACCAACAAGACAATAAAGTATTAGGAAATTGTTATAATTTTATTATGAAGATTCCAAACTTAGTGTGCATATCATTTGTTCCCTGAAAAGTATTTTGATAATTATAATAAATCAATTTTAGGCTGGAGATTATTATAGCATTTTTGGTCTACATATATTCCTTAAATTTTAATTAAAGATTGGTAACCAAAACCACATGAAATAATTAACTCAATTCCCACTTTTTTTCCAAGTAATTATATAATAATATACTTCAGCAAATTCTTCTATTATCACTATTTTTATGCCATCTAGTGTAAGCTTTAGTAATCAACACATATAAAATGATGATGTTTAATAACTCCTTATACAGTGCATTCCTATCCAAATTAGTTTCTAACTTATGGCTTTCATCAGTGAGAAGTTTTTAGATTCTTCTGAACTAAGCACTTTGATTTTTTTTTGGATTTACTGCACTTTTCCTCTGGGAGACATTTTTTACTTTTTATTATACTATCAAGCTAAAATTCCAAATTAAAAACTTTATTTTTTTAATCCAATCTTATTTGCAATAGTTATATAGAACTGAAACTGGTTCAATATTAGTCATCTTTATTTTTCAGCCAGAATTGGCACAAACTCATTAAGACATCATATGACTCAGTATCTATTGATTATTAGAGCTTATACTACATGGCACAAAAGAATGAGAATAAAAAAAATTAATAAAGAGTAGCCATGTGTAAGCTAAGATCATGTAGGCTTTTTGATCAAATGATATCTTAATGGCTATAATATATCTTATATTTAATTTTATCACATATACACTAATTATTAAGATATTTATCTTTGAAGGATGAGTGACAATTGGGTGTATAGGATATTGGTATTTTCACAATAAATTGTAATAATTTGATATTGATAAATACTGATCAAAGATAATAAATATATATGATAGATTAGGATTTGGGTTAAATGAAAAGTGCTATTTCAGCATGAAATGCAACTTGTCTTTTATATATGTGATTAGAATATATATAGTAACATTAAATTTCTAAGTAAAATATCACACATGGAAAAGAATGAAATGGAATTGAATTAATTATTCCATATGATTATATTAAAAAATAATAGATATATTTATCCTTAATTAAACTTTAAAGTATATGTCTACGCTAGAAACAATATGACAAATTTCTAGCTTAAAAATGATTAGTAATAATTATTAAGCTATTTACCAGGTAAGATAATGCAATAATGGTAAGTGCAGATTGGTGAATACTGAAACCAGAATAATAAAGAGCTCTGTGAGAGATGGTTCAATTTTTAAGTGCATTTTGGAGATCATTTACCTTTTTTTCAGATGTCTTTATTCACGTAATTAGAGCATATAAGCTAAAATTAAAGTTATAGATGGAATAATAAAGCCAAGGAATAACACTAACTTTGATAGTAGTTACCCCTGATTCCTACCTTCTTAATACAATTTATTCTTGAAACTTACTTTTAAAGTCATGAAATAAAGTTTAAGCCTGTACATCACTAAGATGGGAAAACTTATATTTGAATCTAGAGTGGACCTATGTTTATAGTTTAGTTTTATTGCTGCTACAAACAAAAAAAAAATATTTGAACCTTCTAAATGTAATTCTTCATCATAGGTGAAGCCTTCTCTATTATTTTAATTAGGTAATAACAATCTAAATGAAGTACACAAACAAATGCCCTTAAACTATTTTTGTACAAATTGTGAAAACTACCAAAGAAGTATATAATATTTTTGAAACTGAGTGAATGCTGTTTGTCAGGGGAATTTCTCTGTCTTGAATTACCTTTCAGTTAGGTATTGGATAAATGACTAATAAATATATACATATATATACTTTAATGCTGATAATAATAAAAAAAGTTTGCAGAATTTATCACAACTCTTAATCATGAAAATAACATGCAAGTTGAATACTAAAGGGATACAAAATAGTACAGTGCAATAAAATTCACATCTCCAAAGTTTTTGGTTTCTGCCTTCATCAATGAAATATAGGATTCAAAACTGAAACTAATGCCCCGATGCATCTAGTAACTACCTTTTATTCCTTTATGGTATTTAAGCTAATAACTTGAATTTGTTTTTTAAAAAAAAGCTTTCCAAATTTAGACTACTCACTTGGAAAGCTATATAGATCCAACACTAGATCAGTTTGCATATAATTTTTGAGACTTCAGTTTTATAACAGCTGTAGGTATGTCTGCTCTTAGGCTAGAAAAGTTTATACCTACATCAACATCACATTTCATATGCCTACTAATATTTTTACAAGAGCAATGATCTTCACCCAATCCTAGAGTGATTTATTCTAAGTTTGCATGATAAATGGATACTAAATGATATAGATAAAATTTCTATCTCCAAATCATGTTTCTATCTTTTGTCTTTGTCAGTGAAGGCTAGAATTGAAAACTTAAAAAAAAATTCTTAAAATTGGAAATCCAGGTTAAATCACTTATATAGCAAAAGCCTAAAACTGGTTGATTTGGGGAATGGAAAGCACCCCTTTTTATGTATAGTCAAATAATAAGGCTTATACCCAATTTTTTAAAATTTTTAATATTTTCATATCAATTTACTCAAATTTATGCAAAAATAAATTTGTAGTCCATCTATTAACTAAACTGTCAAGAATTACAGATTGCATTAGGCAGCTGATTACACATGGCCAAAAATCCATCAGGAGTGAGAACTTAAGTGAAGTGAAAATCTTAGCAAAAGATTATTCTTTAGCTAAGATAAAGCAAACTTGGTTTGTTAGAAAATGTAAAATACTATTGAATTACCTTTTCTAGTAATGAATTAAATTCTGGCACATAGCAGAAATCACCAAGAATTGCACTTTTTTTAAAATAAAAATTTATCACAAGTATTATATATATATAAAGAAAATATTCATTCATTTAAAACTAATAAATGAAAGTATATAATTGTTTAAATCCCCTATAATTACATCTAAACCCCAAGTATATAAATTATACTTGTATTCAAATATTCCTAATAAATACCTACATAAACAAATTCTAGACAAGTAGACAATTAGTTCCATCTTTTACAAACATCCAGATATAATTAAACTTAAAATAATCAATTATCAATTACTACAATGAGCTAAAACTTGAAGCAGAGCACAGAAGAACTCTAGAAAGCTCCCTATGAAATAAAATTGCTAGATGTTATATGATATATTAGTGATACAATGCTCAAGTTGCAACTCATAAAAAGCAACTGATTAAATTCCCACTTGACTAAAAGTATACTTTTATATGCCTGTAATTTAAACATATAACTTAATAAATGTGTTTACATCTATCACTTTGAAATAATATACATAACACTAGATATATAGGTGTGTGTAAATGATAAACGTTTTAAATAACTAAATAAAAACAGATATATTTCACTACTACTAGGTGATATGATTTCAGTCAATGCCAGTTTTAACTGACTGTTTGCCAGGTTACATTTGCCTGAAAGTAATCTAGACTAATATATAGTAAAGTATATTAACATTTTCAATATTTCCATTTATAAGTCTATGAAAATCTTCTAATTAAACTATATATATACACAACTATGATTAAGGCTTATAGAAGCAAAATTAATTACAATTATGAGCATCTGTAAACTATAAAATGTAATATATTCAATAATATTGTACAAGATATTTTTCACACTTTCAAATACAGCCTCAACAAAAAAAAATGTGTAAAATCAAATATTAATTAATTGAAATCTTAGTGATTCTGCAGAATTGGAGGCTTCCTTAAACCTGATAATATGAATGATTCTAGCATTGCCACAGTTTAGAATTGAAATTTATATATTATATAGCACTCCCTAAAAGTTTTCTGGAAAATGCTTCCCTCTTCCCTTCCCTCCCCCTCTCTCTTATTTAAATTTATTTAGTTCCAGTGGTTATAAATAAATGATAAACAATAAATGAATATAAAAATATTTCATATTTTATGTTATAAGTTGTTGTTTGCTGTATGGGATAATAAAACAAAACAGTGAAATTAACTTTACAATTTTCAACATACCAATATATAAATAAATAACAGCTAGCTTACACATTAACATCTCATATTAATCAAATAGTAAATAATTAAAAACTAATAACTATTTTCTTTAATTTCCTCAATCTATATTTTATAATTCTTGATATTTAATTATGTAACAATATGGATGCTTTTACTATATAGGTGTGTGAGATATAGAAATTATATTTGCACATTCACCAACACATTAAGTTATTTATATTTGCTAAGTTCCATTTATTTCTTGATACTACAAACAGAAATATCTTTCTCAATACCTTAGATTTATAAAAAACCAGTTATTTAAATAAAACATTTCATTTTTTCTCCATTAAATTTTTTTTTTCTTCTGACCAAGCTAAAAGTTTTGCATATCTTAAGAGTCAAATGATATGATTAGTTTATTACCAAGAAGCTGTTGAAAACAAGGTATAATTTTAAATTTTTGTTGAAAAATATCAGAAATTTTGCTATAAACTTTAAAGTAATGTTTCACTTTTCAAATCTTTATCTTTCAAATCTAAAAATTATACTATTTTACTAATAATATTTGAAAGGCATTGCTGAATTAGAAAAAAAATCTGCAAATAATTTATTTGAATGGAAAAGGGTATTATTATTATTGATCTATTAAAGAATATGTCTATAAAAATGGTCATACATGGAATAAAATCATTTATGGAATGGATACCTCCCATAGAAGCAAATTCAGTAAAAGGGAATAATTTGGATAATGAACTTTACTATAATAAATGATTTTTAAAAAAGAAGCAATATCAATAAAACTTATTTAACTTGCCGTTGTATTTATTTTAAAGATAAAACAATCTCACAAGCTTGGATTAAAACATCCAAACCAAATACATATCAGTTTTCTTTAAAGTGAAAATATCTTTCATCAAAGCATGCATTAAAATACATGCGGAATAAATAAAAGTTACAGAAACATAAAGGAGTTTCCAGTGGAATATTTCAAGGAAAATACTTTAGCCTAAAAATTACAGAAAAAAAAGTAACTTTTTAAATGGGTTATTCTAATGATCAAAGAAGCATTCCAAAAAGCTGCTAATAGTATTTTTAACAAAAAGAAATGTGTGTTTTGTATATTATTTCTTGTATAATAATTCTGTAATCTAATGCATAATTATTTATGTTTGCATTTTTATGCAAAATATTAATTCAACAAATTAATAGAAAGTATTATTATTATTTGAATTTAAAAAAGAAAGATTAAGTATAAGAGATTAATGTAAATATATATATATTTAACATTCTAATATTAATTTAATTATTTTGTCTTTAAGCTAATAATTTATAAGGTATAAAGCAGTAAATTTACTTATTTATTTTACTTATTCACATCAGGAATTAATAAAATAATTTCTATTACATTATAATTACTATTGATACTAATTTCTGCTCCATACATGGGAATTAGTTGTGGAATCACTTTTGAATATTGCAAATTATATGTTAATTTTCTTAATCAGTCAAATTAATTATCCATTAAAATATTTTGTATTTCAAAATATATTATGACTGTTTCTTTTTTTATTGTGTGCTTGTGTTGTAAAAGTGATTTCTGATTTATGATCAAACATTTAATTTTACATCAAAACAATACCTCACATACAATATTAGCTGACTCTGCTCAATGATTTAGTATATTGAAAGTAGAGTTTACCTAAGTCAAGTTTAAGATCATGTATCCAATTTTATTTACTGGTGCCTAAGTAGAAGTGTTATAAATATTATTATTTAAGTATTTAAGAATTCAAGAATTTTATTTCTAAGTCTAAATCCAAAACTTCTCACTGATGATAGTTATAAGCTAGAATTTAGTCTGATAATATAGACAAGACATCACTGAATAAAAATTTATTAATTACTACTATTCAGCACCATTGTTTTACTCAAGCTTACACAAAATGGCAAACATGATGTAGACAATTTGTTACTTTTATATATTCTTACAAATATGATAAATGAACTTTGATATAATTTTTATGATTAAAAAAAATTAATGTGCTGAATGTTTACATGCTTATGCACACATTCCATACGATTGTCTCCTCTCTTGAATGGGAGACTTGGTTCCAATTGAGAAAACTAAAAAAAACTCAGTGTGGTTAGGCGAGGATTCAATGATGAGATGAAAGTTAGTTTCATTAGAATGATATGCAATAAATTTAAAAATTTAATCATTTGATATGTATTGCTCTGAATATCTGACTTTCCAGAATAAAAAAAAAAGATAAATCATGTTACCCTTCCCCAAGCGTTTTGATAAATCATACAAAAAGAGAAAAAATATTAGCGAAAAACAAAGTAATAACAATGTAAGTCATTCAGAAATTCTATACATGAAATTGTATAAAGTTGAACATTAATTAATGTGTGTAGTAATATGAATATAATATTAAAAATAAACAAAAACATTTTGAGATTAAGAACAATAATCTATAACTATATATTTTTAAACCACTTTGATAATTCTATATTATTGCTGCTCTCAAACAAATAATATTAGGACCAAATATTTTCAAAATATGCTTATTAGCTTACAAATATTGTGGTTTTTATCAGTATTTCTCTCTCTCTCTCATCTCAATTTCTCCATATTGTACCGGTCAGATGATGTATGTTGGTTTAACCCAGTTCGAATACTAGGTGAAAGTACCTCGAGGTCACCCATATGCAAGATATAAAATCAAGAATACTATGACCTCTTCCCTATTCGCCTATTCCCAAGTCTAACTACGAACCAACAACATACCTGAGATATATATAAATTATTTTCTCACCCGGCCCAAACTTAGCATCAGGGAGAGACATGGACGAGAACACTTATGGGACTTACTAAGTTAAATGTGCATTAAAAAAATGTAATATGAAATATGTGTTTGTGCATGCCTGGATCATTGGGAAAGTAAAATAAAGGTTAAGCTAATCAGAAATTGAAATAAAATTAGAAGACTGAAGCTTTTTAGATTAAATAACATATTTTAATAAAACATAATGCTAAATATTTGAAAGATTTTAATTATCTCTGCTATTCCCCAATTGATTATATGATAAATAATTTGACAATAATGAGGAGGGCAATTACATAACATTTTGCGGTCTAAATCTATATCTTCCCAACTTTAATAAAATTATTAACTCGAATCCCCTTGATAAAGCACAATTAAAATAAATCTCTCACAAAGCATTTTCTAATTGCTTTGTGCTTAAAACAATGTTAAAATATTTAAGACATTTATACTAACTAAGATATAAGTATGGGGCTAAAGGCAGACAAAGAGGCGTTATCAAGGAGATCAAGTTGGCAAACAAAGGAAACTTACTAGTATTTAGAAGACCGATATTTTAAATTGGAAAGTTGTAGATGAAAAAAAAAATTTAAACCGCAAATAAAAACAAGAAAACATTTATATGCATTTTAAATGAGGAATAGTGAAGGGGAAAATTTCAGTGTAAGTAAATGATCAAACAATAAAATTAAGTATACATCTAATATTAGTATAATAGAAAATAGTTACATTATAAATACGAATTGAAGACATAAGTAGCGAAAGATATTTAGAAAAAGGGTAAGTAATAGTTCATGAGAAGATTTCATGCAGTTACCAGTCCTTGTTCTTTGGATCCAGTTCCCTTGATGTGGTGGCTTGATTAAATATGTGGAAATTTGTCTGGAAAAGGAAATGGAAATTATGCAGCATTTTAATCGTGAAGTTCACAGACACAGCTCACAGTTCAGGTTTCTCTTTGTTGGACATGTTACGGCATTTTGATGGATTAGGACCCCGACAGCAGGCAAAGCTGTGTGCTTAGCCGCAAAACATGGTCGCATCCACCAAATTTGTATAACTTTTAACAGGTCACATGTTGAAACATATAACAGGAAATTTTCCACAAAATTCGGATCATTTTAAAGCACCGACTGCCGAATCTTCGAGCACAAAAATCAGAATAACAGTGAGGACAAAATCTGAATAAATTCAGGAGCCAAATCTGAATGAATGAGTTGATCAGCAAAAGTCTGCCTAATTCAGCAACAATATTTTAACTGATTTTAGAAGCAAAATTTCATGAAGAATCCAAGCACATAATCAAATACCAGAACAGCACCGAATCAAAGTAGAATCAAAAGAGCTAGTGGTCTCTGTGTGTGTGTCTTGGCTTAACCCAGTCTTTTGTTCTCCTCCCCTTTTTATACCCTTTCATGAGCTACCCTTCTATTGTTTTGCGTATGATTTTAGATCTTGATAAGCCCCCTGCGCTCCATTGTTTCGAAGCAACTTTTAGCTAAAAATAAACTTTACATTTTTGTTATCAAATTCTGCATTTAATTTCGAATTTGATTTAATTTAAAAAGGCCATCTTTAATTGCCTTGAAATGAATAATAATTGAAACATGCCATTCCTTTAGAAATGTTGGCAGGCTTATGTCAAAATAAAATCATACGCCATATTTTAACAAAATTTAAAAGAAAAATATCATTATTTCTTTTAACAAAATAACATTTCATTTCAACAGAATTTTGCATTTACTCATATATATATATGCTTCCGTATATATATGTTTGATTCCTAAATTTTGGAACGGAAAATTTTAATAACAAGCTTAAACAGAATTTTACTTTAAAAGAAATATTTTAAAGCAATTAATTAAATTTAATAAGCGTTGAATATAAAAAATAAAGCCCGTTAATTTTATATTTTTATGCAAAATCCTGTTGATATTGGACTATAAACTTAATTCAGGCCTACAATATTAGTTGAGTTTATAGAAGGCTGTGAAGCATGGATCGGACTTCCGGATCCATTGCTTCAATATTGTAACCTTCCATCAGCACAAAAACTCAGACCATCTTTTCTAAATAATACACTTCCATTTCATGATCACCCTTTGCTCTTCAGGTAGCCTAAATGTATCAAATACTAAATATCCATGCCAATACTAATAGGTCAATATCTTTCTTTATATCACTTTTATACAAAATAGGTTCTTATTTATATCCAGTTTTAGAAATTTCTGGAAGGATGCTTTCATAATTTTATTATCTTCTTTCCATTTGATTTTTTCATTAAATTTATTTTAATTTTTTCAATCCCTTTTTGTTGTTTCTATTCTACTATATTGTTATTCTATCAAGCATGATATCTATAAATAAATCTTAGTAAAATACATTTACTAAAAGCCTTCGTTTTCAAGAAGAGAAGCAATGAGTAGTGTTGAGTTGTTATTGTGATTATGAACCTTCAAGGTTTGATACATATGGCTTGTCTGTGGAGCATTATTCAGATACATGGATGGTGGAAAAGGGTGTCTAAAAGATGATTGTTCACATCATGAGATGTTGAAAGTAAATAGAAATCAGTTCCAAAAAATGCAACGTGATAAAAGGTATTGAGCTGTCAACACAAGCATGAAGATATGGATGTATGATATCTCTACCTCACCTGAATAACAAAGGTTGTCCACAAAATGAATGGATAGTTATGGAGAGTGAAGATAGAATTTTGGGACTGAGGGATAGTTATAATATGATGGAATTGAAGTTAAAAAGGCACTGATAAAAACCAAAAAAAAAAAAAAAAATTAAAAAATATTTATTAATGCTTTAATAGAAATTATAAAAATTACTATCATAATGAGATGAACTATTTAATGCACTTAGATGAAAATAATCAAACAAATCTTAACATATTAATGCAGATGGGTTTCACATTACTAAAAAAAATCATTACAAAAAAATGTTGACTTTTTTTACAAAAAAAAATATTAATAAAACGAAATTATAGAATATACCAGTGATATGTGGGAAATGATTTATCAGGATAAATCAATTCAAGGTTTCCTGTAGTAATAGTTAATAATTCGGAAATCATTACTCTAGGTAATATTAATTATTAAGCTAAATAAATGTTTCATAGAAAAACCACACCGATATAAATATAAATTTCCAAAAATTATAAGTCAACTAACAAATAGAATAAACAAAAAAGTAATCCCATTAAAAAAACTTCAAATCGTCATTTAAATTCCAGACAAATTATAAACCTATTTTTTAGCGTCAACTTTTTATCACATATAAACAATAAAATCAATGCTTAATATATATCCAGAATGATAATAAAGATAAAATTATTATAGTATAGTTTTGAAAATCTGCATAAACATTAATTTACTTAACAATAAAAAAAAAAGGTTGCATATAAAATCTAAGACAGTAAATTACACTATTTTACAAACAATTTTTTCTTTTTTTAATAATAAAAATTGATTTTTAGATTTTCTTTTTTCCTGAGTTTATAAATGTAACATATAAATACATGCATATGATTACATATATACAAATGCACATAAGTGTATCGTAATTGTGAATATCTGGCATATAACTGTTTGTGTTTCCTCTTGTGACGAATCTGATTTCTTAACAGTTCTCAAACGAACCCACATATTGTCAAATAGCGATAATGATTAAAATATATATAAAAAAATGTAAAATAAATTACACATAAAACATATTGTTTTGAATAAAATTATATACGAAATGTCTAAATGATAAAGATGTACCAGATGATTGGAATAATGCAGTATTAATATTAAAATTTTAAAAAAGTGATAAAGTATTGGAAATTACATACCTATCAGCCTTTTATCAGTTTTATACAAAATTTTTACCAAGATAATTACAACTGAACTACAGGATTTAAACGTGATTTTAGTATAGTAGATCATATCCAGGTACTGAGAGAAGTTATAGAAAGGACAAATGAATATGAGTTGCCATTATGCTTTGGATTTGTAGATTATGAAAAGGCATTTGATTCTATAAACATTTCTTCAGTGATTAAAGCATTGGATCATCAAGGTATAGATCCAAGATATTGTTATATTTTAAAGAATATTTATAAGAATGCAACAGCAACAATCAGATTACATAATGATACTAGAAAAGTCAACATTAAGAAGGGTGTAAGACAGGGTAACTCCATATCTCCAAAACTTTTTACAGCAGTGCTGCAAGAAGTAGTTCATGGATTAAAATGGGAAGCTAAAGGCATTAAAGTAAATGGAGATTATTTAAGTCATTTAGATTTTGCAGATGATGTAGATGTTTTGCAAATAATGCTTTAGAGCTACAGGAAATGTTGCAGGAGTTATCAGATGAAAGTAGGACAAGATAAATATTAAAAAGATGGTACTTTGGGATTAGAGCAGCAATGTAGGAGAGATAGGAGGCCTTTTCACATCCGCAATAAATGTATGATGTCATGACTATCAAAGTGAAACAAAATAATCTCTGTGTTATGGGGTAAAACATGTTTTTCCTCATCAGGGCGATCTTTTTATTTCTGTAATGTTGCGATATTTTCAGTTATTGTCTAGATTTCTAAATATCATAATAAAAATTAGTAATTATCTATTTTCTTTGGGGGGGGGGCTTTTTGTTTAATTTCTTTATTTAAAAAAAATGTTTATTAGCGCTAACATGAAAATCCTGGCATACTTTGCAATGACATGGCAAGTACTTGGAAGGAAAATTTGTTCTGCAGTTCTCCATTTTATGTGGTTACACTACATGTATAAAAAAACATTTTAATGCATAAATTCCTATTCAATATTAGATAGTAAGTAGCACAGAAATGTAGTTACTTAAAAATCAAACTCATTTAATGTTTCTTTGGTACATATTTAAATTAGAAATTTTTTCCAATAATGGCATCACCATTATTCACATTTTTATTTTATTTTTTAAATCTTAAATGGTTTTTTTTTAATTTTAAATGTTTTTTTTTTTTTACAAGTCATCTTATTGAAAATGGTATATTTTGAATGCATGTATTTTGTTAAAAGTTGCAATTTCTTTGAATTTTGTTGTTAAAAGTTTTGTTGTTAAAACTTTCTAAACATCATACATATTTAGATTAGAAATTTTTTCCAATAATGGTGTCATCATTACTGGCATTTTTTAAAAATTTTAAATGCTGCTTATTTTTTTTTAAAAAAAAAAAAACAAAAGTCGTCTTATTGAAAATGGTATATTTTGAATGCATTTATTTTGTTAAAAGTTGTAATATTTCTTTGAATTATGAATAATATTTCTTTGAATTACGAATAATATTTCTCAAAAAATATATAAAATGCGCTAACACGTACAAGCACACAAAGCTAAAAACAAATAAAGCAAATATATATTATTTTAATATCTATTCATTAAATGGCTAAGCGCTTTCAAGGTTCAAGCCCTCATAATCATAGCCGTATTACAAAATATAAGAAATTGACTTGGAGTGATGCAAATTTATGCAAATGAAATAATTATGCATTCCATTTCTTGGATATTTTGTAGCAAGAGTCTTTTCTATTGATGGCATTGCCATCTCTAGATATAAAGAAAGTTTACTCGCATTTTTATTTTTTTTTTAATTTTAAAATTGTATACTTGAATGCATTTATTTTGTTAAAAGTTGTAATATTTCTATTTTGTATACTATTTTTTGCATTTACTTATTTTTAGAGCTGCAACATGGAGCATGTACTAGATCTGCTGAGTCTGTCATATCAACCTCCTAATAACTTTGTAGATCTTGCCAAAATACCCATGTACATATTCTTTTTTTTTTTTTTGCTAAAAAAATCATATACACGTCATTTTGGTCAGATCACAAGATTACAAAGTTATCATCGAATTGATACAAATGTCAACAGGCGCTGTAGGTCTAATACATGCTCCGTGTTGTAGGTCTAATCCCAAAGTACCAAAAAGATTAAATTAATGTTTAATGAATTTTCTCAAAATATGAAAATAAAGATTGATTATGATGAGTTAGAAGAAGTTAACAGCTACAAATACCTTAGCAGATTATTAATACAGATGGAAACATAATGGATGAAATTAATCATAGAATTAAACTTGGTTGGAGTTCTTTTTGTAGAAATAACTTGATACTAAAAGGAAATATGCCTATGTGTTTGAAAAGAAAAGTTTTTAATAAATGTGTTTTACCAGTTCTTTCTTAAGGATCTGAGATTTGGGTAAGAGAACAAACAGGTGTTACTATCGCATTGAAAATATTAAAAGACTGGAGTTGGGCTGGACATATTGCTAGAAGAGATGATAATGGACAATTGAAAACTTAAACTGGATTCCAAGAGATAGTAAAAGACCCAGAAAAAGACCACATGTGAGATGGATGGATGAAATAAAAAAGGGTGCAGGGGTGATGTGGAGAAAAGAAGCTAAAGATCGGAGAAGATGGATTGAACTTGGAGAGACATTCATCCTGCAAGGGAATGATAATGGTTGATGATGATGATTCAAAATTTCTAATTTAATTCTTTTTGTAAAAAAATACAGATCTATTTGTTAAGGATGCATATTGAGGCTTTTACAAATTAGCCAGTCCATATTCAACAAGTGAGGGAATCATATGAACAAATATTAATAAAATTAATTAAATCACTATTTTTAATTCAAAGAAAGTTTGTTACTTAAAAAGACAATTAGAGTTTGGTCATTACTGGTATAATTAAATCATGAAACGAAATATATATATATATATTGAAGAAGAGAACTGGTGCAGTTGAATTAAACTAGATAAATATGAAATTACAAAATATATAACCAATTGCTGGAATATAGATAGAGAATGAATATAGTAAGAAAAATAGTTTGAATACAATTAATGCAGGCAAAAACTTACAAAAAGGGACCAAAAAATTAGTTAATTAAATGGGATTTTTTCAAAAACTGCTCACTGAAATCCTCCTTTCTGTTTATCTAAAATTATAATTCTCATTTTTTCCCAAAAGATTGCCTTTGTGCATCAACTTAATAACATTACTCATTGGGGCAATTATAAACTATCAAATACATCTTTTACCAACTATTTATACTGGTCACTTATTTTTGATCTCTGCAAGAGGAATTCAAGGAGTCAATTTTGTATACATCCAATTGAAAGATAGATATCTGTATAATTAAGTATTTTATGTATTTGATTAATATATTTATTGTCCAGAAATTCTTTAGAATCAATACCTGCTTCCAAACACATCATTTAACAAATATATATATAACTTTATTAAACAATTTTTTTTTCCCCCCACTTGTATATTTTCCCATGAACCGAACCTAAATTATCTTTACTAGGATCTGAAGCTATTAATTATTTGTAAATCTATATAATTTTATAACTTTTGGACACTGTTTTACCTCTTGCAAAATGGAACCATGCCTGAAATTTTCTATTACCATACATTCTTTTTTTATTTTTTTATTCCTGATTAACTGAAGAAAGAATCTGGAATTCTTTCAAGCAGAGAAAAGCTTTTCCTATACTTCAAATCATTAAAATGATTATCTTCCACTAAAGAGAATACAACAAAAGCTGACCCACTAGAGGTTCATCAAAATCACAACAGGAATATCAATGATGTAAGAAGATTCCTTCTCATCCACAGATTAATTTGTTTAATAATTTTGCTTTGTAACATACTATTACCATTCATAATAGAAAAATAAAACTAGGGGGGAAAAGTTCAAGAAAATTTTAGTTTTTAATCAACAACTTAAAATAAAAAAAAAGTCATCTTCTTCACAACTACATTTCATCTGCATACATATATACATGCAAGCAAATATAGGTAGAATCTGCTGAATGGGGAGAAATAACTGCCTCACCACATTCCTCTCCACCTTCATTTACTCAACCATAAAATTTGCAATGATGTTTATAATATCTTGAAACTTATAAGAGATAGCCTTTAATAATATTTTTGTTTCATGGTTTCCTGTAAAATCACAATCAGTAATTTCATTATAGAAAATAGAAGCTGAGATTTTTTTTAAAAATCCATTGACTTTTGCATAAATTTTAAACGGGCCAATCTTCTTATGAGAAATATAACTTTTTAAAAAATAAAATGCTCAGTGCCATTGATCAATAATGCTAAAACAACCCACGTAATACATACTGAATTTAATTAATATTTACAAAAAAAAAAAATCAAAATTTTTAATCTTAAATTATTTATAAAAGTTTGCAGGTGAGGTAACGTTTCCGCAATAACGCTGTGCTAAAAACAAGACCCCTGCCTTTAAGCAAATATATCCATTAAATAAATAACTAGGAAAGCATTTAGTCAAAGATACATTTCCTTCTTACATATTTAATGCCTAATAGGGCTACAACTATAAAACAATGATGCAATAACAAAATAAATGCATTACATAACTTTAAAATATACTTTTTCTTTATTCGTAAAGACAGATGAATATCAATACCTCCCCCCCCCCCTCATTTAGCTAGTAATAAACAACGATCCTTTTAGATTTTAAATAATTCAATTTATACATCTGACATTACTCGAATTCACTCGTTTTGACAACACTGTCTAGTATCAATGGTAAAATCGTTTTATTAGGCTATAAATTATATTTAATTTTCTGCCCAGAAATAAACTTTAAACTTAAACGATCCTTTTAGATTTTTAAATAAAACAATTCAATTTATATGTCTGACGTTATTTGAACGCCAACCTTTTGACGACACTTGATAATAAATGATAAAGATGATTGACTAATTATTTTACTAGCTTAATTTTTACCCAAATATAAATTTTAAACAATTAATATATCAATTATTAAATTCCAACCTAATATTCCTTTAACTCCTCTCCTTTGTTCCAGATCATGCATGATGTATTCAATGCATAAAAAAACATCATAGTTTAGTATTTATCCAAGATATAATATTACAATTTAATTTCCAAGTAATGGTATTGCCTAAGGATAAATGTCAAATATTATTTAATAATCATTATAATAGACCATAAATTATATTTCATTTTCAGACCAGATATATATTTTAAACTCAGTTAATAATAAATATATCAATTATTAAATCCAGGCATGAATATTATTCATTTAATATCTCTCATATTAAAAAGGATTTTTTTAGATGTTACCATAACTGCTAATTTCTGGAAAATAACATGGAATTACTAGAATTAACAATTACTATAACAAATGAAATAATATTAATTTGTTTCAAGCTAAATAAAAAGTATATTAATGCTTTAAATCATATCCAGTAGTCATACATTTAAAAGCTAATTATTTTAAATGTAATAATTTACTACTAAGATATTTAATTACATAGAAGGAAATTAACCTTCAAAACCCTGCTGTTCGATTTAGTATATTAATCTACTTGCACTTACCTGTAAGTAAAAGTTTTGAATGCATGTAGATTTATACATTAAAATGAGCAGCATAGATTTGAAGATTAATTACATTCTACTTAATTACATATATATAATATTTAAGGTTCTCATGGATAATTCAACCGATGATGTATTACCCTGAAGGCATATCAGCTTGATGTTGCGATTTTTAAGATAACGTCTCCAAGGTATCTGCGGACACATGTAATCGCTAAAATGTGTCCGCAGATCACGTGAACACGGTATGTTAAAAATCGCCAGATTAGACTGATATGCCTTCAGGGTAATACGTCACTGGTTGAATTATCCAGGTCACGTGATAAAAACTATTCAAAAATTAAAAAAAATCTGACACAGGTCAGGCAAATACTAAAAAAAAAAAATAGTGTACATGCATACGTCAAAATAATTTAGAAAAAACTATATTACAATTTATAAAACCATCCTATATTATGCTCAATTATAAAATACAGAGCATAGCGCTGGAGTTGGCGAGGGGGCCTCCACTGTTTTTGATGAGTTGAAGGCTCGGCGTACACCTATATCTATATCAGACATTGTATTACTGTCATAGCTGTAATTTTTATAATTGCCGATGAATTTACGAAAAAAAAATTTCTGTATGATATAATTCAGAAATTAAAAAATAAAATTAAAACGTAATTCAATGTAAGTTTGAGAATTGTAGAAATATTAACAAAAATTTTTTGTAAATTTTAAATAAACAACTAAATAAAAAAGATGTGATTTAATGCAAATCTGGTATTAATGGCATGGAAAAAATGCCGCATTTTTACATGCATTTGGTAATTTTAAAAACGTACTGGATATTGCAAATTTATTTTAAAAAATTATTGAAAATTATTTACACATTAAACATAATTCAATGTAAATTTGAGAATTGTAGAAATATTAACAAAAAGTTTTTGTAAATTTAAAATAAACAAATAAAACACTTTACCCGAATTAATGCGAATCTGGCATTAATGGCATCCTTGGAGAAAACGTGTTATCACATGCATTTGGTAATTTTAAAAACGTACTGTATATTCCAAATTTGTTTTAAAAAATTATTGAAAATTATTTACACATTAAACGTAATTCAATGTAAGTTTCAGAATTGTAGAAATATAAACAAAAAATTTTTGTAAATTTAAAATAAACAGATAAATAAAAAACACTTTACCGGAATAAATTATTTACACATTAAACATAATTCAATGTAAGTTTGAGAAAGGGAAAGTTTTTTGAGAAGGGAGTCAAGTAAGTGTGGTGTATGTTTTTAATTTAAATGATTTTAATGTATTTTATTTATTTTTAAATTTTATGGGGTTTATATGCTTTATATTGTTTTTGATTATTTTTGTTTTTATTATGTGAAGTTTGTTTATAATGTAATGTTTTTTCTAGATCCTTGAAAATGACTATAGAGTAAAGATAGTCGAAACGTTGGAAATAAGTGGATATATATATATACATCAAATAAAGTTTTTAAAAAGAAAAGAAGTGATTTTAATTATAGAATTATATGGCTATATGTACTGTATATTTTTGAAAAGAAAAAAGGATTGAGTCATGATTAGAAACAGAAGTAAATGGATTAAGTTTGAGAATTGTAGAAATATTAACAAAAATTTTTTGTCAATTTAAAATAAACAGATAAATAAAACACTTTACCCAAATTAACAGCTCGAAAAAGTAACTGTGATGCCATGGATAGCAAAATCACAATAGACAGAAAAATGAAAAAATTTCCCAAACCTCTCTACGAATTTTAAATCTCGCGGGTAAAAAAAAAAAAATGACTCTGATGGATTTATCACGCCAGTCACTTGGTTGCCATGACAACGTTGTCATGCAAAAAACGACCATGTCTACCGGAAGGGACATCGGTAAGTCTAATATGTCATTGGTTGAATTATCCGTAACTACCATATTTAAATACATGTATATTGTCTGCACTAAACTTAATGTAATTATAAGGAACTTGAATTCAGACTTTCAAACTCCCCAGAGCTATTCAATGCATCTTATACAACTGATACACATGTCCACATACATGTGAAAAAGATCAATGATCTCTAATATATTTTGTGCTGAACCAGCACTCATCAATTGGTCCAGATCACAATCTCTCATATATATACAATCACTGTGCAGTTTGTATTGGCATCAATAAGACTTTGAGCATTTCATCCTCAGATTTTCAATGATATGGATGGCTGAAGAGGTGGAGTGGAGAAAGCTTGTCTATTAAAGTTTGAAGCTTTGCTATATTAATATAAACTAAGCAGTGATTGTATATATGTGTTGGAGATGGTAATCTGGACCAACTGATAAGTGCTGGTTTAGCATAAAATATTTATATTGGAGATTATTGATCTTTTTCACATGTATGTGGTCATGTGTATTGGTTGTATAAGATGGATTGGATAGCTATAAAGAGTTTGAAAGTCTGAGTCCTAGTCTCTTATATATATGCAATACTAAACTATTAATTTACATATATTAAGATTATTGTAACTTTTGATTTCATTGCAAGTGTGAGTGCATTTTGCTGAACCTTTCAAAATAGTGAGAGTAAATAATTTAAAAGCAGCACTGTTTTAGTGAATCATAATTAAAAAAAATAGTTGTTAGTAAGAAGTAAAAATATACTTGTTGTAAATGATACATTTATACAATGGATTATTGTTTTTTAGTAATAAACTTTTTCTTCAAGAGCCTTGAAGAATCATCAGTAATCTATGCAAATATGATAGCTGCTTGATTTATATTACACTATAATACTAACTGACATGACGTCAAAACACAATTATATGGTATCAATTGATTACTATAATATCGTCTATTTCACTATGGCTACATACTAATTTAAAAAATCTAACATTGAAATATGTACTAAGTAGGTTAACATACCTCAAATTAGATACAAATTATATAGAAGAAATGGCCACACTAATCATCATGCACAATACATATTACATATTCTATGTTGCAATTGTTAATTAAGATTTTTTAATAATATGAATCACGGGTTCTGTCTTGATTAATATATAATCATGATGAAGTAAGTGTACTATATTAGCATGTTTTCATATCAAATAGGCTGCTATTTCATATTAATGTAAATCAAGTTGCTGTTATTATTCTAGAAAAGTTTGTATGAAATAAAGCAATTTATTAATTTTTCCCCAAGTAGTATGGTTGCAGCAATATTTCACATAATAATTGGAGATGAATTTATTTAAGACGTCTTTAGAATTGTTAATGGATTGGAAATGCTTATTAAATTTTGGATTATTACAAATCACAGGCAAATGAGTACTGCTCTTCTACTCCAAAAAAATAATAATAATAGCTCAATCCATGAACTATTAAAATATCCATACACATCACATGCATATATGAGATTGTGTGAACTGTTTTTTTTATTTCCTTTGCAGAAAATTTTGTTTTTCAAAAAAAAAACTTCAACATCTTGCCTAATTGTAGCTATATCAATCTAATAAAAATGAAACTTTACAATAGTAGATTCAATAGCAACTTATTCAGAAAATAGATCAATATAGTGATTGATCTTATTAGTACTTTTCAAAATATTACTAAATAAGCATAGTCATACCAAGAAATGTATGCAAAAAGCAAAAAATTTTAACCACTGAGTAAAATCTTAAAATTATAAAAACAATATATGACATGTCTGTACAACAAGCATAACAAATTTTTTACCATGAGTAATCAAAAAGAATATGAAGATGAAGGAAACTTCTATTGTTGAATCAATTGTAGTCATTGTAAAAACAAACAAAACATGACCTAAACAAAAATAAGAAATAAAAATGTCATTGAGCATATAGATTTCCTAACTCAATTTTTTCCATGTGTAATTTTGTCTAGCAAGGTAATTCATAGAAACATGCTTAGTATGCTATAGCAGAAGTGACAATAATCATTAACACTAATACCCTCATAAAACTTCATGCAAAAACAATTTTAATTTTAAGAAGAGCTTTTTTTATTTAATAAACAGCTGCTGGTTATTTTACATCTCAACATTAACTTTTACCAATTCAAATTTCTTAGAGGCTTATTACTTTTCTCACAATATTTTTCATTCCTAATAGAGTGGAGTATACTTATTAAAGACTATCAACTGAGAAAAATTGTAGGAAAATCTCAATCTGGCATTTGAATGAAACTCTGCATCTTGATTTCACAAGAAACTAACTTTATATAAATACTTAATCAAATCTATGAAGTGATTCGAAGATCTTTAACCTATTTAATGCATTTCCCGATTCTAAACAATGTTCTTCTAACACATTTATCATTTTTCTTTATTCTGATTAGAACTTAAAAATTAAAATATATAATGAAAGAAATTCATATTATAAATCTAACAGAATTTTCAAACCCATCACAAATTAAAAATGTATATATTTTTTTCATTAATTCAAAATAGAATTTATATATATTTTCAATAAAATGAAATTAAAGCTTCCAGTCCATCATATATCTTTGAAACATATAAATAAAGTCATCTGGAAAACGCAAATAACTTCAATCAGCAATCTTCAGTTGGTCCAGGTCACACACAATCTTTTACATAGATCATCATATCAGTATTTATTAATATTAAATTATAACACTTTGACTTCCAAGTGACAAATTTTCTGCATAGAAAGCTTTAGTACTATTCATTTCATTTCAAATAAATACCTTTATAACTATTACTAGTAATTTATCAAATTAGAGATTATCCCTAGCACAAATACAAACTTTAACCTCATTTAAAGGTTACTATATTTACTTTTCAATTAAACGTAAATACATGAAATAATTTTATCTTCCTTTTTCTATATGTAATATCTTTTTACATTTGTTTAAAACTCCCATAATGGTTGGTGTCAAAGTTGGGAATGTAGAAAGTATAATTGTAAACAAAGGATAAATTTATATGCAGACATGACATTTCAAAATAATTAAAATATCTTCTAATATATCTTTAAAAAATTAATCTTCCCATATGGCACTTTTCATAATGCTTTATTTATTTTTCTTATGACATTTTAATTATTATCCGAAATGCAGATTTGTTGAGAGATATTTTAGAAACTCTGAAGAATGCTACATTGACGAAATGGTGATTAATAGTAAATGAAAAGAAAGATTTGTTGAAAAGTACTTCAGAATACTTGAAAAAGACTGCAAGGGAGTTGAAATTTATAAGAAAATTAAATGAAGTATTGTGAGATAAAGTGTTCTTCTTTTGTTAAGATTTTATATAAGGTGTTTCAGAAATCCAGCATCATATGACATCTGAGCAAAAAAAGAACAAATTCAAATAACTTCACTAAGAGAAAAATTAAGTCAAAGAGAAGTAAAGATAAAATTTAACAGAACATTCCAAAAAATAAATTCCCCAAAATCTCTTCACTTAAAAAATTAGGAAAGTTGAATATAAACTGTAAAATATCAACATTTCTGAAATCATTAATCATATAACGATTGATTTGATAAAATATCTAAATTTGTACTTTGAAAATAATAAATAATCAAATGGATTTATTGTTTGAGAGTCCATAAGAAGTTTGAGCACCACAAATAACAGAACTGGATTATGATCCATAGACCTTGAAGTCCAGACACTGCACTATAACATAGAGCAATTGAAAATAATTGAACATAGAATTTAATAAAAATTTATGTTTTGTTCTTTTATGATGATAATAGTTATGAAATATATGCAAGAATTGGTTTTCAACAATTATAGATTTTATATTATGTTGGTTTACTTTTCCTATACAATTCTTTTCTTATTCAGTGCTCTTAGCATTTATATCAATTACAATTATACATTTTAATAATCCTTTCACGTTATTATTATATCATCCATTTGTGCTTAATAAATTTAATATAATTACTGTATACATTTTATATAAATCAATATTGAAATTAAATTGAGAGACTGCAAAACCTCTCTCGCTCATTACTATAACAGCCAATCAGATCGTAAATACAAGACAGAGAATTTAACAAGAACAGGGCGGTCCACTCTATTCTTTACTTGTCTTTCTATATATCCAAGCCAGTCTAAAGTACTTAGATCTGAAAGCTTGAATATTAAATATCTTCACACTTAACACACTAAGTTTAAATTACAAACATACAGAGTGAAATCCTACGATTTACTATGCAGTACTTTTTAGATGCTATTTTCCATTTAATCATAATTTACATTTACATGGTGATCTGGGCCTATTGATAATTTCTGGTTCAGCTTGAAAGCATCTTGGAGTCATTTGTTTTTATTGTATGTTTATTCATATGATTTGAAAAAGAATGAGTGGTGGTGTGGAGATTGTTAAATATATTTATACTCGTGGTAAGTATATATTAATAGCCCACATATTTTTATTTTTCAAATAAAAGGGTAACCCACATTTTTAATATTTTGCAACAAGTATCTCACCCCAGAAAAGTTTATTTCATTTCCTTCATGTAGGTACCTAGAAAAGAAGCAGATCTTCTTTCTCTGCCTTGTACTGAGGCAGGCACCTTCAATGAGATAAAACTAATATACTTTCTAATTAAATATTATTGTATGTCAATACATACACACCTATAAAGACTTTATTTTACAGATATCAGTGTTAATATCATGATTGACAGCTGTGTTTGCATTATTTTTTAGAATCCTGAAACTTTTTAATAACATTTCATAAATAACAAAAATAAAAATTAAGACCTACTTATATTTTAAATAGCCTAGATATGTTTCATTTATTATTCATTATGAAAGCTTTCGAAAAGTTTGCTGGAACTTTCATTAATACAATAATATGTTTTATATTACTGAATGCTTTGTTTGTTTTTCTGATGGTTAAAAAAAATAAATAGAAAAACATTAAATAACAATAAGAACATTAAATTTAAGAAATATATATAAATCCTTGTTTTTATTTTATATAAGCTATATAATCTAAAACAAATAAAATGTCTTAATTAAAAAAAACTAGTGTAATAACAATATAAATAATAAATATAACGGTAATAAACTATTATATACAGACTTTCAATCTGCAGAAGTACTTTTGGTTAATTCCTTAACTTGCTTCAACTGCCGTTTGAAAGACTGTATATAAGCTCTATAATCTGTAAATATCTATGATAATTTTGTCACTGAATGTAATAAAGGCAATACTAATACTGTATTCTCAGAAAAAAAGTTTGAAATTTTAAATACGGCCTTAATGCATTTTCAATTGCCTCTGACAAAGATACTAAGCTATGAAAATGCACTGAGTTTGTGTCTCATGTTTTCAATGTCTCCTCCAAATAAACACTATAGTATTGCCTTTAATTTCTTAAATTGTGTTATCTGTTTTCTACATAGACTACAAAGTATACATTATGAGGTGCTGGATATCAATAAATATATATAAGATTTGTTATCTAATGACCCCCATAATTAATGAAAGTCTTTGCCATCAATTCTATATAAATATAGACATATTCACATTTAAAACCATGAACAATGTAAACCAGTATGCATTTTCATGTAATTATGAACTTATTATGGAAAATTGTTCAGATTTCAGAAGAATTGAAAAGTATTTTGAGAAATATTCAGACAATCTGTAAATCATTCCAGATAATTACATACTATAAATGGCATAAGATATCTAACTATTCTTACTTATCAGAACAACTCAATAATTCCAAATTTAGAATAAAAAAAAATACCATAGTAGGGAAAAGACAGTGTCTCCATATTCATGGCCAGACAAAGTAAAAAATAAAGATAAATAAAAATTACAACTCCTTACATAGACAATATTATTATTACCTTAAAAATCATATGATCACATGTTTTGGTATATGACATTTTTAATCAAAAATGATTGGAGTTAGTTTATAAATGAGGCAAATAAAATATATAATTATTTAGTATGTGAACTGTATAGAAAGCAGAATAAACAGATTGGCTTAATTTCAAAATTTTTAATGTGACTAAATATTTTTTAAGACTTTGTTATAAATACTATAACAACAAAAATAAAAAGTGTTGCTTGAAGATGTATGCAACCCGACTGCCCACTGATGAAAGGCAATAGATGGAAAATAGCCTAGGCACATCTATTTACATTTATATAAATAATTGTACAGTAGGATGGTGCAAAATGGTTTATTGCCATCAAGACAGATATTAAACTTAAGCTGGAAAAACTTGATTTGCTTGGTATATCTCAAGATATGTAACATGATGGTTTTTCACTACTTTCCAGGTGACAATAGAAAGACCATTAAAAATATTTTATTCACTCTCATTCTTTTCTGTTGCTTTATCTATGTTATCCACTGGCAGTCAAACCATTCCTCTTTATTATTATAATCCAACTTTAGCATCGTTTTTAAATTATAAACAAACAAAAAATTATATCTCAAAAAAATGCAAATTATCAAGTGCATATATCAAAAAAAAAAAAAAGAAGAAGAAATGAAAATTGTGTTGAAATTAAAAATTTCTGATAGTTTGAATATGTTCCGTATAGGAAGTCAATCTTACTGCATATTTTAAATATTCAAGACAATTATTTTGCACTAGAAGACCTAAGAGGAATCAAAGAAACCCAGGAACAAATTGCTGCTTCATTATATATTATCATGAACTCATTCTGGCAATAAGCAATGCAAGAAAGAAGCTAGAATTTTTACAATATGTTACAATACTTCTCAAATATAAAAAAAGTTTATCAATATTTTTTTTTAGCGAGTGAATAAACTACAAATTTTTGTTGTTATATGAGAAAATGAATTGAATTTCATTTATATTACTTATGCAGTTCTCTTTTATTATCCATAAAAGTAAGTTATACATAAGATTTAGTTTATTTTCTGCTTTTGGGCATATATATTATACTTTGATTTACAATTGCCAAACTTTCTGCACTCACAATTTTGATATCAATCATTTCAGATAAATCCATAAAAATAATAATCAAACAATTTATTATTTAGAAATTCATAAGAAGTTTGAGTGCCGGATATGACATAATTAGGCAGTCATCCTTGGACCATGAATTTCAGAGTATGATACTTGCATTAATCCATTTGGGTTACATAATTACATCAATGACAATCATTAACCATTTATCAAACTAAAGATGATCTCTCTAGCGCATATATAAACTTTAAACCTCAGTTAAAACAAATTTTTAATTAAACATAAATTTATAAAATAATGTAACTCATCTCTCATTTTATAATATCTTTTTGAGATATATGTTAAAACTTCCATTCTACTACATATTTCAATTTTTTTGCATATATCTTCATATGGTCAGGATTATCTATATCAAATTTTTATTCTTTGTTACAGAAATCAAACCTTCTGTACCACAACTTTGACACCACCCACATTAGCTAAATACATTAACAATTCTCAATAACCATTATTCAGCTAAAAATTATTTTTGTTCCATATATAAATTTTACACTTTAGTTAAAGATAATTATTAATAATCATTAATGCATTTAGCTGAGGTGATTAATGTTAAAAATGTAAGTACAGAAAGTTTGGTGCAAATCGAAATGTAATAAATTAACATTGATAAATACTAAACAAAAAATAAAAACATGGATAACAAATTGTGGCATGGGTCAAATAAAGAGTGCAGGTTCAGCACATTTAATGCATTTTGGAAGTCATTTGTCTTTTTGGATGTCTCCACTCATTTGCTTTAAGAATGTATAGTAGAGTGAAAGTTTAACCATACATACTTATACATATAGTAGCAATTCATAAATAAGTGTGGCTAAGAAGAAAAAAGGTTCCAGAAATGTATTTTGCAATGACTATACAAAATCATCTGTGAACCACATATATATTCACATCTAGAATCTAGAGGACCCTTTTTCTCTTTCTTTAAATTTTGTGATCCTATCATTCAACTTCAGAAGAAAATTTTTCTTTCTGAAATATTTCAATACCTGTCGAGCTGTAGTTCTCCAAAATATTCTTTTCTCTGTCATATCTTCACAATAGGAGCAGCTAAAATTGAAGTTCTTTAGAATGTCTTTGTGATAATCTTTATAGTGTAAATGGGATCCAACCCATACTCTAGTTCATCATTAAGTCTTGCATTGTTTATTTGTTTTGCACATCCATATGGTTTTACAATAATGCACTTTATAGCATCACAATAAACATATTGAAGAAAATATTGGTGGGAGCATTGATAAATTAAATGTTTTTAATGCCTTTGCATCAATAGTATCACTTCCATATAATAAATTAGGTAAAATAATAGTTCTCTCTATATTGATAACTTAGTAGTAGTACTTATTTTCCTAGGCTAACGTGTATATTTAAGACATTATTTCTATGAAATTTGTTTTTGGAATAAATTATGTACATTTTAAAAATTTAATGAATTTTTTAAGTTTTTTTTTTCAAAAAGAAAGATAGAAAATTAGTGGATTTTTTTTTTAAGGAATCATCACTGTATAATGGTACTTCTAATGAGCTATAATTATGTTTCTTAAACTTATATTTACTCAATCAATTTTACAAAATTGTAAAATAAAATTTGTTTCATTTACTAGAATAGTATATACCTAATCATATATATAAAGGATAATCTTTAAATCTAAAAGATTTTCTGATAAAAGATTTAGTGTGTTATACTGATTTTCTCATGATTTAGAATACTAATGCTGATTAAAATCCGATTTTTTTTAGATATAATAATTCATAACTAGCCCAATTAGCTATTTAACATGGTTCAATAAATGAATACCTCTCCAATTTAGCTGAAAGCTAAGACAGGAATTGAAAACTATAAATCTTGTTAGTTGACTGACCAGAATATTTTCTTTATTTCTGGCATATTGGATAAAATAATTTTGACAGTTATTATATTATTTAGAATTGAATAAAACCAAATACATATAAACAAAATAGATTTTAAGTATTCTTCTAGCTAACTGCTGGTATCAAAATATCAGTTTTTCATGATTTTATTTAACTCTTTTTTTTTAAAATTCATTTAATTAAAAAATAATCAATTTAAAACAAAATTGAAACAGATAATTTGCTATAAATTAATGTAAATAATGTCCATTGAGGAGAGATGCTGTAGGGTAATTGGTCATGTGATTGTGTAAAAAGAAACATCTTGAAAATATCCCATTAAGGAATGAAAGTAGGATTGATGTATTAAATAATTTTTGTCTGTTTCAATTTTGTTTTAAACTAATTATTTTTAATTTTATATATAGAAAGCAACATTATGAACAAATTTTAACATTGAAATTTGATCATTTAAAATGTTTGTTCATTTATCTATATTTGAAATCGTGTAACTCAATTTTCATCCACTTCCAATTTCCAATTCAGTTTAAACTTTGCACACATATGTTTGTTCTGATGGAGAGACATTTTTCTAGTTTACAATTTTAGCACAAATATTAATTTTTAATATATGGTTTTAATATATAGGGTATATGAGCACAGACTTTCACACGACCCACCACTCTCCACTTCATCTAATAACACTGATACACTCAAGCACATATATGTTGAAAAGATAAATAATCACCAATATGCGTATTTCATGCTAAACCAGCAATCATCAGTTGGTCCAGATTATCATCTCCCACACATATATACTATATATCTGAGCACTTATAGTATATATGTGTGGGAGATGATAATCTGGACCAACTGATGATTGCTGGTTTAGCATGAAATATTTATATTGGTGATTATTTATCTTTTTAGCATATATGTGCTTGAGTGTATCAGTGTTATTAGATGGAGTGGAGGGTCGTGTGAAAGTCTGTGCTCATATACCCTATATATTACATATATGGACACAAGTATATAATAAGCCTGTGTTTCAGTTAATATATGGTTTTAATATTCTTTATGTTATAGTCATTTAACAATATTATTATATAAAAAAATTAATAGTAAATAAGAGTGTAAAAAATTAAAAAGAATATTTTATAGTTTTTTAAACAAAATGATAATAAAGAATAACTTTTGGTAAAAAAAGTGAATGTAATAATTTTTTAACAAAGCCAACTTATTTCGTGGTTTTCATAGTTTAAATAACTGAAAATATTTTGCAAAATATATATACCATACTACCTTTGTCAAAACTTTATAATCTATTCAATGTCATTTAGCATTATGGCCAGCTAATCTAGAATTTACAACAAAGATGTCATCTTAAGTTTATGAATTATAAGAAAATTGTTGACCTTTTGCTAATTTAAATAAAGAGTATAGTGAAAAGAAAGGATTTCATCTTTTTAACATATGCACCTTATGATTTTATAATAGCTCAATGTAGATACGTTATAAATATAACAATGGTTGTCTTATCTTTAGACTAAATTCTGATTTATATAGGCCAATTTGAAGTGTTTTGCTTTGAGAAAGTGATCCATTACTTTCTTGCATACATCAGCATTCACAAAATCTTTTGGTTTACTACATGTAAATATTATAAATTAATAGAAATTACATAAAGAAGCAAATGTATTTATTAAGTGCATAGATCATATGAAAAGAAAGAGAAAGGGTTTACCTTTTTAACATATGCGCCTTATTGATTTTATAATAGCTCAACACTACTGTGTTGAGTATAGAGGAAATTCTCAAATCCAACACAAGATAGAGATTTTATAAAAGATAAAAGCTGTCTTATCTTTAATCTAGATTCTGATTTATATACACCAATCTGAAGCATCTTGGTTTGAGAGAGTGAATTCACTTTTACATCCATTACTTTCATACATACATTAACATTTGCAAAATCTTTCAATTTACTATGTGTTAAAATTGCAAATTAATAGAAATTATTTAACAAATCAATTTATTTATTAAGTGCACAGATCATATGAAATTAAAGAGAAAGGATTTCACCTTTTTAGCATATACACCATACTGATTTTATAATAGCTCAATGATGCTGTGTTGAATACTGAGGAAACTCTCAAACCCAAACACAAAATAGAGACTTTATAAAGCTAAAAGCAGCTATCTTATCTTTAATCTAAATTCTGATTTATATAGACCAATATGAAGCATCTTGGTTTATTAACTTTTACATTTATTATTTTCTTACATACACCATCATTTATCTTCACTCTCTCAAACCAAATTGCTTCTCAGATTGACTTTTATAGATCAGAATTTAAGTTAAAGATAAGACAGCCACTCTTATCTTTATAAAAGTCTCTATATTGTATTTGGGTTTGGGAGTTCCCTCTGTCCTCAACATGACATTGTTGAGCTATTATAAAATCAGTAAGGCGCACATGTTAAAAAGGTTAAATCCTTTCTCTTTAATTTCATATGATCTATGCACTTAATAAATAAATTTGATTTGTTAAATAATTTCTATTAATTTGCAATTTAACATATAGTAATCAAAAGATTTTGCCAATGTTAATGTAAAAAAGTAATGGATATAAAGTGTACAGAGTAACATCTTCACTCTCTCAAAACAAAGTCTCTATCTTGTGTTTGGGTTTGAGAATTTCCTCTGTATACAACATGGCAGTGTTGAACTATTATAAAATCAGTGGGTGAAATCCTTTCACTTTAATTTCATATGATCTCTGTGTATAATAAATAAATTTGATTCATTACATAAAGAATTTATGTTTATTTGTTAAATAACTCTATTTTAAAAAAGTTATATTAATACATTAAAAAAAAGCATTAAATTTGTCAATAATCTGTTGTTGTTTTTTCTCTTTCTAGTTTTAGGAAATTGTACAAATAAAAAGCAGAAAATAAAAATAAAGAAATATTTTTATCCACATAAATACACTAAAAATTAAAAAATACATTTTCTTCAGTATTCTTGCTATTATGCCATCAAAACAAAAGCATGTGCAGATCGCTTCCGGTTCTTAAACAGCAAACAACGTGAACGATAGCTCTCCTCAAAAATTGAAATCAGCAGGAAAGGGGGTATCAAACCCCATTCCAAACCCCTAAATACAAGATAATAGAAGTTTTATATATTTAAAAATGGAATGTGATAATGATATAGATAATATACATAGCAATTCAAGCTTAAAATGTCACACTCAGTCGTTCAACAGAAAAGATGGCCGAAATCTTCATAGCTATAATAACAAATCTCAGGCTCCATCTGAGATCAAAAACCTTCCCATTAGCAATACTAAGCACCAAGTAATTACTGACAACATTAAAATGCAAGAAATTATACAAACTTTGTCAGTTATATGCAATAGCGTTGGTTTCCCATCGGGCGAAATAACAGCCAATATTAATAATACATACGAAAACAGTAACAACACTCACCGTATTTCCCAAACTCCTTTAGGAGAAGTAAATAAACACAATTCATCCACAACCGCGAAACACTCTCAGAATAATTTGGAACAAAAAATAAAATATCAGCAAAATCTATCTGAAGAAAGGGAAAAAAAATTTTTTAAATCACCAGAGGTCACCAAATTCGCTGCTGTAACACCAGAGACTGTCAACAGTATTTCGGGAGAAAAAAACGAAATAACAGATAAAAAAAAAATCAACAAAACCCATTCACAAACAAATAAAAATTTCAAACTAGATGAACCTTTAATATCTACATCGTTCGCACATTTCAAAACAGATTCACAAATACAAACCCTTCCAAAAAAATCAATATCCTATGCTAACGCTTTAAGTATCAACAAAGACGTTAAAACCGCGGAGACTAACTCGGTCAGCAATATTAATGAAATGCTTATAGGCATATCGGAATATGAAAGAGAAATCACAACAGAAGACAATCAACACCCCCAATCAATTAAGATATTAAATTATAATAATATTACTGACGAAATGAATCAAAACATAAACTTTAATTTCAACACCCCCAATCAATTAAGATATTAAATTATAATAATATTACTGACGAAATGAATCAAAACATAAACTTTAATTTCAACACCCCCAATCAATTAAGATATTAAATTATAATAATATTACTGACCAAATGAATCAAAACATAAACTTTAATTTCAACAAAACTATTCCAAACATGCTCTATAAATCTTTCCAAAATTATTACAATGACAAAACTCTAATCCTAGCAGTAACGAATGAAAACTTATCATTATACAAATTCCCCATGGAGCATTTATATTCCGTAATTAAACAACATGATTCAGAGTTGGGAATTTATCAAATACTAACACACCCTAATGACAGATATGTGGCAATAGAATTTAAGACCTGGGCAGACAAGCTCCAATTTAAAAACAATATTAAAATCCTGGGAAATAAAATACTTTGCACTGTAGAAATGAACAGACCTATGATACTACAAGGGAAAATCAAAAACTGCCTAACAAGATTCACTGAACAAGAGCTCCAAAATAACCTCAATCCCTACGGCACTGTATCAAAATTTAAATTCCTTCCAGACCCCATCTTGATCAGAAACATAATATCAAACGCAGCAATCTTCTCACTAGTCATGAAAAAAAATGTTTCTCCCACTGACATCCCTACTGTAGTTAATGCAAGAGGTTCACCAATGGTCTTAACATTCAGGGGGGTGCAGCCTCAGTGCTTTCACGGTTTACAAAGGACACACTTTATAAAAGATTGTTTGGCATGTATCTGCACTACCTGCAATCAAAAGAAAGGCAAGTTCCACCGCTGCAATGGAAAGAATATAGAAACAACAACAACTACAGACACCAAACAGTCACCTAAAACAGACAATAATATTGAAAACCACACTGATAAACACAGGGCTTCAACATCAAACTATATCGAATCTATAGACATAACTTCCACAGATGTAACACCAGACCACATAATATCTAGAGATGAAGATCAAGATGATAATCTTTCCCAACAAACTGAAATGGAATTCCACAACAATACAACCAAAAATAGAAATGATAAACAAACAACTACATCAAGTACACCTCATCTCATTTCAAACCAATACACAGATAATATTCAGTCAGTAAACAGTACAACATTAGAAAAAAAGGGCTATGAATCAATGCTTGACAATCCTTCAGACTTGAAATCACTTCCAATAGAAGAAACAGACACCAGAATCAAAATAGACAAAAATAACACCCAATCACCTAGAAAGTCACAAAGTAAACAAAATACAATAACTCCACATCCTCAAAAAGAAAGTAGCAAAACCAATAAACCAAGGAAAAAATTCAATCCAGCACACACCAAAACTCCAAACATGGGGGAAAAGGATGGTTTACCTGGACATTGGAATCAGGATCTTTCACAAGAAGTAGAGCTAACACGATAAGCTATACCAAATATTAATAAACGGAAATCAGATGTTCCGGATAAATCAAGCTCAGATGACGATATGAATTCTGGGTTTGTAACACAACTACCTACATTAAAACCAGATTCACAAGAATCACAAAGTAAACACAAAGTATCATGGGAAAAAAAGAAAAAAAAACCTCTGAGCACTCTGATACTGATTCAGCACCAATGGAAGATGATCCCTATTTGGAATTACCAGATTCTATGGAAAATGAGGACCTTCCAGTACTCATGGAATCAAATCTACATCAACTCTCATTGGAATAAGCATCAGATCAAGAAACCAATTATAGTCATTTACTTCCAAATTCTCCCCGAGACCAGGGGCCAGCTAGGGGGTGACACTATATTATGAATTATAAAATTGCAGGGATTAATGTCCGTGGCCTCAACTCATTGGCCCGTGCTCAATTGGATAAGCATTAACTCTCCCCACATCCTTCTAATGGGGGAAACCAAATTCCATAATAACACTGACACTAAAATAGAAACATTAATTGCCACTATGGGCTTCATTAAATTTTCAGTTGGACATTCAGCAGCTGGAGGGGTTGGAGTATTAATTAACAAAAAATTTCCTCCAAACAAATTCTGTATTCTCTATTTGGATAACAACTTAATCTTATTAGAAATAGACTATTGGGGCTACAGCATAAATCTAGCTTATATATACACTTCAAACAATCCTAGCTTATATATACACTTCAAACAATCCTACTATCTATCACAAAATCATTCAGATTTTAAATGCTATCCTTAGCAACAAATCAGGCTCTTTACTTATATTGGGAGATTTTAACACCACATATGGTCGCTTTAACCTAAAATTTTCTTCCACTGATAAATAGAAACTTGATGTGTGGGGAAGGATTCCTTCCTCCCGGATCCTACTCCTTTTACACCAAATCCCACCAAACCCTAATAGACCTATTATATTATTCACCAGATTTACATTTTCATCTAAATGCAAAACTTTTACGGGTTTCGTTTTCGGACCATATGATCCTTGTAGTTACTCTTGAAACCATGACTGGCCTCCCAACCCCAGAGACTCTTCACAAAACCATGTGGATGGTAACAAAATCAAACATGACTGAGGCCATAGTGTCCGAATCTTATATATATTTTCACAAAATCAACATCCTTTTAAGACCGGCTGAAAAAGCCTGGTTTTCATTTATAGGCATCCTACAGACAATATTAAAACACCGCACCATGAAAGTCAAAGGCCCTAATGGCCTCTTCAGAGATATTCTACAAATAGAGAATCAGCTTCAGATGCTCCAAAGTCAACCTATCAAAACACAAGATATATATAGTCTTAAAAACCTATACCGATCAAGACAAAAATCCCTGGTGGAATACCTATCCATTAGGAGAGCCAAATGCTATTTATCACAACTACATCACTGGACAAAAGGCTACTTGATATGGGCACTTGGAGGGAAAAATAACAAAACCACTCCCACCTCCATCATTGCAGATGGGAAAACCTTACTGGGAACACCTATGATGAACACAATAAAAGAACACTTCCGACAAAGAATGCAAACTGCAATCTTCAATGGCACACAATCCTGGTCTGAAGTTGATCCACAGGCACCACATGGGATCACAAAAAACCTACTCCAACAGAAAATATCTTCCCTTCCAGATGGTGTACATCCTGGATTACATGGGATTCCCAGATTCCTAAACCAACACCTCAATCAATTTGCAATTCCCATAATGAAGAAGATGGTGGATTACCTAGCAACTGGTAATAGAGTGATACTTAACCTTTACCCAGTGGCGCTAGTTCCATTTATAAAAAAAAAAAATCAGGTTATGGATCTCTCAAACATCAGACCTATTTCCATGACATCCCTGCTAATTAAAATTGTAGAGTCTGTGATCAAAGACCTCATCCAACCAAATGTCTTAAAGCACATATCTAACAACCAATATGCCAAGAAGGGATCCTCTACTGCACATGCAATGGGCAACATAATCTCCATCATTGACTATGTCAGAATCCACCGGAAGTCAGGGCCGATAGCTATTCAACTGGACATTGCTACAGCCTTTGACTCGGTACATATAGACATACTCGAGTATGATGTTCCTGCAGCTGCTATCCAGATCATAAGCAATTTACTATACAACAGGGAAATTTTTATCACTATGGATGGTAACATCACCTCTGGATTTAAACCAACACAAGCTCTCCCTCAGGGTTCCCCCCTCAATGCCCTATGCTTCATCGCATATATAAATCCTCTCCTGATGGATTTGGAAAAAAATCTACCAGGTCTTTTTATACCCAATTTAAGCAGAGAATTCAACATGTTTGCCTACATGGATGATGTAATGATCATCCTATCATCAAGAAAACATTCTTTGCTACAAACAATATTAAGCCGCTATACTGAGAAATACAGGCTGCAATTCAACCCCAGCAAGTCTGCCTCCTGGCAAATTGTTTCAGGAAGGAAAATTAACACCCTCTTCTTTGCCAAGCCACAGAGATATCTTGGGTTTTCCATATTCAAATCTACCACAGCAATGCCCAAAGAGATTCAGGATAAAATCCTAGAAATAACAAACAAATTCATCACTTCCTTGTCACAAGTCTACCTTTCCCTCCCTGGCAAGGTAGCACTAATTAACATGAATGTGATGTTCAAAAATAGCATACTTTCTTCCATTTATCAAATGCAACAAAAGCTTCATAAATAAAATAAATGGCTTGTGCTCAAGGCTTTTCTGGAAAGGTAAAACGGTCACGATCAGCCTCAAAGGCACTCAACGACCAAGAAAGCTAAATGGTCTTGCTCTCCACTCCATTCAGGCATTGATTTACCAAAAAACCCACAATGTCATACACAACTTGGTAGCATCATATGGTTTTAACACAATTCTCCAAAAAACTTTCCTTCAAAAGGTAACACCCACTGACCGACCCCCACCAGACAGACAAACATGGATCACTAGAGACACAAGCTTTATCAAACAGCACTGCCCAATAAATGACTCCACATTCAATTCTAAAATATCATTATGGCAAGCATACACAATCCTCCATCCAATCTTACATCCTATAATCAACACATTTTATTACAATAATCAGAAACTGGTATCCAACTTTAAAAGATGGAGTCTAGAGGCCAAATACCTAGACTTCCTCATTAAATACAACATTAATGGACTACCTACTAATCACTTCCTCTTTTACAAATGTGGTCACAACATAGACTCTACTTGCAGCATTTGCATGAACGGCGATGAGACATTGGAACACCTTTTCTCACAATGTATGGGATTCAGAGTGATCCGAGAAATCATACTCTCCAACACCAAGATAGATAGATTTCCAACTGATCTCATCTCTGAAAGATAGTATCAATACTAAAACCTATCCAATAATACGTCTCTCAGTGTTTTTGAACTATGCCATATGGGTTACACGTTGTAAACTAATCATGGAACACCCACAACCTAATATAAAACAGGTTTTTTCCAAAACAATGATTAAAATCCAGAAGAGAGACCAACTCCTGGCATCGTCGAAAACATTTGAAGACCCTTGGACATTATACAATATGCCAAACTAACAACAAGGCAAAGGGGGGGGGCTAACAATCAGATAACAAATATGTGAAAGATCTAATGTTCACACCATATTGGACAACATAGACTCATGTTCACACCATATTGGACAACATAGACTCATCAGAACCCAAATGAAAATAACAAGATAGTTAGAACAACAATGTAAACCCCAATTGTATGATTACACATCACTGTATACATTAGAAATAATAAATTATTATTGAAACTAAAA